>PVIR01004366.1:0-13927 GCA_004026965.1 Petromus typicus | reverse complement strand
CCCCTCTGGGTAGGCTGAGTGCAGCATGGCCAGCTCCTCACCCCTCTGCTCCGGTGTCGGAGGGTGCTGTAACCCACCCCCACCCCTGCTGGCGCTGTGCCTTCTCTGGTCTGTGCTGCTTCAATCAGAGTGCAGGGTTTGTCTTTCTGTGCCCAGGTCCATTTGCAGAATGATTCTCAGGATTATCAGTGTACATCATTTTACTGAGTGAATAAGCAGCAGATTGTGTATGTTTGTCATGGTGACACATGCGATGCACAGCTTCCTGCTGAGCCTGTCCTAACCCCTGCACTGCCCACGTCCATGCTCTTTAGTCATACCAAACAGGCCCGCTTGTGGCAGTTTAAGTCTGTTCTCCGACCGACCCCATACAGTCTACTTTTGGGGGAAAACATTTTTTCAGTCAGTAGAATAGACTGTGGCAGGTGGGAGAGGACCTGGAGAAACCTGAGTGCCTGTCAAGTTTTAATGGGAACCGGACCCGGCTTGCAGGGTTTTTCCCTCTTAAATAATTGGTGATGCTAAGGTTTTTTAAAGGTAAACACTTGAGTGAGGGAATTCAAACAAGCTTTGCGTTTGCTCAATTGAGTGTCTTGAGCCTGAGAGTGCCGGGAACTGAGGCCGTTATTCCAGGAGGGAAAGTCTGATTTTTATCTCAAGGCAAACAGTCGGTTAGTAATAGAGACAAATACCATCAAAGCTGTGTCCACTCTCAGGACGCAGAAGCCCCAGCTAAAGGTCAGTCATGGGCCACCCTCCCAGCGTGCCAGTGTCAGTGGCCATGTGGCTTTCCCTGAGCACGGACGAGGAGTTTGCTGCGAGGTTGTTCTTTTTTGCTCCATCCTGCTAAGTGTTTGATTTGAATAATTTGTTTTGCTTTTTGTTTGTTTATTTGGTTTTGGTATTGGGAACTGAACTTAGGACCTTGTGCTTGCCAGGCAGACGCTGAGCTGCACCACTGGCTGTTAGGTTGTGTGTTTTAAGACAGGTTCTCTATGTAGTTCAGGCTGGTCTTGATCTCACTATGTAGTGCTCGAGCTCGCAGCTGTCCTCTGCCTCAGCCTCCCGGGTGCCGAGGCGACAGGCTGTGTCCCCACACCTGGCAGGTTTGAGCTTTTTCTCTCTTTTGTAGTACTGGAGATAGAGCCCAGGGCTTTGGACACCTCAGGCCAGCGTTCCACCACTGAGCTATGCCCCAGTGCGTTACCGTCTCTCCTTAACCCTAACATTATGTTTCCATTGTCTCCAGATGACTAAGACATGGGTAGATTAACCCAAAGTCAGGCTGGCATCTCCCTGTAAGCAGTCGGTTCTCTGAGCGCTGGTGCCTGTCATTTGTTCTCCTTGGTGGTGAGAGACTGTCCTTCAAGTGGAATCCAGTGGTTCCACAAGTCACCCTGTCCCTACCTGGTGGCCTGGCTTCAGAAGTGACAAGTCCCGTTCTTGGTCAGCCTGCCTCCTTAAAATAAGAGACTCAGTGTAACATGAATAATTACGGCTCATGAGCTGGGCTTGTGACGCAGGCCGCCGGCTGGCCAAAGCGTTGGGCAGGTGGTCCCTTGTGGATGGGAAGGTGAAGGGCGCGTGTGGAACCTGGCAGCTTGTTCTTCAAGCACTGGGGCCACTCGCCCGAGGCCTCCTGCACACCTGGCCGGGATGCAGGCCCCACGTGTGAGCCGCTTCCCTCCCTGCAGCATAGCACAGCACCAGGATGAGCGCCACAGGCGGCCAAGTGTTCTGGCCCAGGGCTTGGGGTCTGCTTCGGGTCCCTCAGCTGTGCTGCTTCTGGGCTTGCAGTGAGGCCGATGCCGTGGCAGAGAGCGCCAGTGGACAGGAGGCAGAGGGACAGGGCTGGCACCTACTGCGAGCTAGCCAGGCCCCACCTCTCTCAGAACCGCCTGCCTGGAGCACATGAGGTCCGGACCAGGTGCCTGGAAGCTTCTATCGTGCACTGCAGGCGGGGCTGGCAGGGCCTGAGGATATGTCCCTGCCCTGTCCCCGCAAGCCATCTCCTGCCTGTGAGCTGAGCTGTCGTGGACGAGGATGAGTGGAGAATCCAAGGCCACATGTCTAATGTCACTTCACTTAACAGTCCTGGCCAGAGGACAGGGACAGTTCGGTTCCATCTATGGGATCCAGAGGGGCCGGCCTACATGTTCAGGGAGGGAGGTGACAGGAAGAAGACGGGGCAACCCAGGCCCTATGGGAAGCAGAGGCCCAGGTAGACTCTGCAGAGCCCTGTGACCCCTGTCCCCGTCACAGGAGGGCACCCTTGCAGAGGGACGGCAGACTCTTGGCTGTTCCTGTGGGGCAGGGGACATGTAGCTGGGGCCATAAGCGGCCCAGGCTGAGAATGATGAAAGTGCCTAGACCGGTCAATCCCAGTGTCTGCCATTCCTGAGCCCTGTGGCCCTGGCAGATCTGCAGCACTTGCAGTTCACCTGGCAGAATATTCGAAGGAGAGGGGACCCCAGGACTTGGGGACTTGGGAATGGCCGGGCCCTTCCCACGCTGAAGCTGTCCCCACCGAGCCCCCCCATCCCTGTCACATGCTCTGCCTCTGTCCCTGTGAGTCTGGCAGCTACAGCCCACAGGGAATGGTGTGGAGCAGCACCTGTCCCCCCACAACTGCCAGCCCTGTAGCATCACATCTCGGGGGCTCCTCCCATGTGGCCTCCGTGTCAGAGAACCTCCCCTCTGAGGTGACACATGCCCCACCTCCCACCCGCCCACCCCTCAGGGGCCTGATCACTCCAGCAGCGAGTCACCGACCTCACACCCCCCTCGAGGACCTGTGTCCTCAGTGCCACCCTTGGCAGAGAGCAGATCCTAGGCCTGTTCACTTGGTGGGGGCACCTGAGCCATGCCCCACACCCGGCCAGTGCCCCACACCCGGCTGGTCTCCCTCCGTACCTGGCCACCCAAACCTGGCAGACACTACTGTGGTAAATGGGGGAAGGGAACGTAACTAGAACTTTTAGAAGTTCTAGTCTCCTGTGAGTTCACGGCACATGGCGAAATAATTAATAATTAGGCAGAAATGAGACGTAGAGAAAACTGAACTTGGGTCTGATCCACGCTACTCTGGGTGGCAAGGACTCCGGATCCCAGCCTGCCACACCTTTTATTATCTACATGCCAAAATACCCAGAAAGGCAGGGCCACACCAACAATAGTCCTAGAGAAGTTACATAGATGAGGATCCCTCGGGGCAAGGCAGATGTCAGCAATAGACCTTGAGAAGGGAGAGATCCCGCGCAGTTCTCCCTGAAGCATCACAGCATGTGGGACCGTTGAGTCCCTGTTGACACCAGAGATGAAGACAAGAGTCAAGCCCAAAGTCCGTCTGCAGGCAGGAAGGCCTGGTCAGTTTTGACCTTGCAATTTCCAAACAGGGTGGTTCCCAGCACACTAGCCCTCACAACAGGGCACATGGCAGCGGCTCCTGTCCCCTGGAATCTCTTAGACACTGACTTCCTGCACAGGCGACGGGAGCCTGCACCTCAGCCTGGGTGTGGCTGCCCTGGGTGGGCTGTACTTCCCCTCTCTCACCTCTGCCTACTCTGGGTAACTGGTGACTTTGAGGCCCTCGGTTGCCTCTTGGGAGCCTCCAGGGGCCCAAAGAGCAGTGTCTTGTCACACGTGTCTCCCCGGAATCACCTCCCTCCTGTCCGCTGAAGCATCTGTACGGAAGGGTATGGGCTATGGGCTGTGTTGGGGCAGGTACCGGTCTGATTCCTGGGCTGTGAGCCCCCAGCGCCCCACAGTAAGTCACTCAGTGGTTGTGGTGGCCCCACTAGTAAGGACCAGATACCCTGTGGGGAGGGCACACAGGGTCGGTCTCTCTGCCCCTCCTGATGAGCTCTGCTTGGACCCCTGAATTCCTGGCGGGGTAGGACTTGCTCATTGCCCTAGATTCTCCCCACGTTTCACTTCAAGGGGCTCAGAGACTCAGAACAGGCCATGGGGAGGGGCAGCCTCTGCCTTCCGGAGTGGGACTGGCTGTGCCTGGCCAGCCAGGAGCCGGGTTTACCTGGAGGGACCTGGTTCCTGCTCCAGGTTCCTGCAGGAATGGGGGCAGGGCCATGTGGGCTGGGCTTTTTCCACAGGGACTGTGACACGACGAGGGCCTTTGGTGGTGGTCTCCCTGACCTCCCTCCAGATCCCCCATCTGGTGGTGCTTTGTGGAGAAGGCACTGCATAAGGAGTGCAGCATGGCAATGGTGCCAGCTCAGAAAGTTCACGCACCTGCCCCCTAGGGAGAGTGGACAACCTTGGCACATTCCAGAACATTCCAGAGCAGAGAGGTGAGGCTCCTGGAGTCTCAGACCTGAACAGGACAAGGAGACAGGGACCCTGAGCAGTGGGCCATGACGAAGACTCTCTGCTGCATGGGGCTGAGTGGTTGGGGCAGGATGTACAATGTAAACCACACATCGGGCTCCATGGTAAAAGGCTGGCAAAACAGGCAGAGGAGTGGGTTGATGCCAGAGTGCCTTGAATCAGAGCAACAGGCAGCTTCCTAGGTCCTGGGATGCCTAGAGCCCCCACCCTCCCACTATGCCTCCGACCTGGAGCAGGGCTCTGGAGAGCACCGAGCATGATCCGGTTGCAGGTCAGGTCAGCATCTGGGCACAGGGTGCTTTTCCGCGGTCTGGGCGTGGGTCCTTGGGTTACTGTGCATCTGAAGTGGTGCTGTGGAACTCGCAGGTTTGAGTTCTGGTGTGTGGCTTGGCTGTCGCTGCTCAGTGCAGGACGCCTCCCAGCTGTGGCCCCGGCCACAGGCACTTCCTGCTGCTCTGCTCAGGGAGCTCCATGCCCTTTGGTCCTCAGCTCTACTCTTGTAATGTCTGGTGCCAGGGAGTCCTTGTGGGTCCCTGAAGAGAGAGAGGGTACCACTTGGGGGGGTAGTACCTGTCACTAGGAGGGCCTGGGGGCTTTGCCTGTGGGAAGGCGCTGGGCGCTGTCCTGCACCTCAGGGAGGGGCGGGCAGAGGAAGTAAGTCTCTTGGTAATTGACTTCTAAGAGCTTTTCCTAGCAGATTCCTAGGCACCCAGCAAAATTCCTCCTTAGTCATTAGCGTGGCGCAGGCCGCAGCTCTCACCTCAGTCTGCCTGGCTCATGTGCCCTCACTGAGGCACTTGCTGGTATTGGGCAGCAGGACATAGAGATCCAACTGCCCGGTCGTGTGAGCTGGAGGAACCATCCACTTACTTTAGCTGCTGAAGGGTAGAGAGGAGCTGAGAATCCCTGGCACACTGTTAAATTATCGTGTGTCCCGAAGTGTCAGCGTAGAGCTGGGAGGGATTGTGCTGAGAGGGTGGAAGGCAGCCCCGATTCGGCTGCACCCTGAGATTTCCAGTTCTAGGGCCTCTTCTTGGGACACGGCTAGCGGGGATGTTTTGTGGTGTACTTTGTGATGTCTAATATACACAAAGCTCTGCGTATATTCTGTGAATCCCTTAAAAGTTGGTGGTGCAGGTGCTGACAAACTCTTGGCTGTTCCTGGTGATGATCGCTCTATTTTTAGGAAGCTTAACTACAGTACTCCTCACTTTATTCAGCCAGTAATTACAGAGCGTCCTCTGGAGATCAGGTACTGTGCTAGATGTTGGGAACACAGAAAACAAAACAAGAACTGGTCGCTTCCCACTAGAGTTTAAAATCTAGTGGGAGAGTAAGACAGAGGCGTTAGAGAAACAGTGATAGGCGACAGACTGCTCCGGGAGCCTGGCTTCTGCGCTTTGAGCAGGAAGAAATTGGGTGCCCTGGTAGACAGGGCCATGCAGGGCATAGGGCATAGATGCCATAGCTGGATCTGCTGGGTCCCTGCTTCTGCCATCTGCCTCGCCCTGGATGCTGTTCGCCTCATGGAGGGTTCGCCTGGCCAGGGTTGAGACCCATATTGCCATGACTGGTTCCAGAGCTGACGTGGACCATGGGCCCCACCCCACAGCTTCAGCACCCAGGGTGAAGGTTGAGACCTCAGTCTGCTCCCCATGGACTGATACCTCCCAGTGTGGGAAGAAGGATGGGCACTCTGTGAGCAGAGGAAAGCGCCCTTCCCTCCCCGAGGCATGGCGGACTGGGAAGGGCTGGCAGAGCTGCGTGGTCTGCATTGCTGCCTCTGCTCGCGTGGACAGGCAGGACTTGGCCACAGATAAGTGTGCAGCGTCCGCAGAAGGGCACGTGTGGCATGTGGCAGGCCAAGTGCACTGCCGGCATGGACCGGAGGCCGCCCACTTTAGGACCGTCTCAAAACACATGACCAGTTGTACCTGGCACAGCCGCGGGGCAATCCTTGTGTGACAGTGGCCACTATTACCAATCAGAGGCCTCTTTTCCCCTCTTTACTGAGTGTCCATCCTTGTTCCCTTTTCCCCGTGGCTGTGAAGTGTCCTGTCCCTGCTGCATGGCAGGCCTTGGAGTGGTTTGCGTCTCTGAGTGGCCAGTGAATCATGTCACAAGGCACAGCTATTCTTAGTGGCCCTGCTATCTTTAGCTATGTTGTCAGTCGCTGCAAGCCACCAGGCCACCATCACTCGAGAGAGGCCTGAGGAGACCCTAGCGCCAGCCCCTTGCTGCGTGGAAGTGAGTGGAGGAGACTTAGGGCTACAAGACACTGCATACCATCACTTGAGTCACTCACACTTGATCAGAAGCCCACTGGGGGAAATGGCTGCTTGCGAGTCATTGATAATGACTTGGCAAAGGCCCAGATGTCACAGCGCCACGCTTCTATTGGGCGGAGTCTAAGGACAATGAAATCATCACTCTTGGTTGTCTCTTTTGAGTGTGCAACTCATTGTCACCTCGCTTCCGTCTTCTGAGTCCTCGCCCCGCGTGCGTTCCTGAGGATGCGGAGAGGTGTATGTCTTCCTGGGAAGCAACCAGGCAACCGCGGAAGGCTGGGCAGCCACAGGTGGGGTGGCAGGTGAGAAGTCTGGACCCTCTGTGCTCCCTGCATGACTCTGGACTCCTGGGCACCACCTCGGTTAGAGCGGTGCACAGATGCCTTTTCTTTCTGTAATGCCCGAGTGTGCAGAGGAGCCTCCTTTAGGGAAGGAGGTGTCGCTATAAATAAGTCGCACACACATATATTTATCTGCATTTCACTTTTTGCTTTGTGCAGACATTCCAGAAATGCCCCGCTGACGTTACCTAGACAGTAAAGACCTGAAACACAGTTTTCTGAATTCCTTTAATTGTCTGCATTATTAGCACTGTTTATTACCTTTATTTCCAACCCCGCATTAGCAGATCTTTTTACTGAGAGCTTATTTGTTAATCCAGCCCTCAGAGTTTCTACCATCAAGTGAGACTTTTATGTTACTTGGTGGTCAGGGGAATTTATTTCATACAGACTTAATGAGTTAAAATGGCACTTGGGAAACTGAGCCACCAGGAAGTGGATGTTTGTGAGCTTAGTTGATAACTTTTCAGCCGCAGATGAATAAATAATTTTTTAAAATAACTAAGCCTCGGGCCGGGGAGTTAGCTCAGTGGTTCCGGCACCTGTCTTGCAAGCGCAAGGACCTGGGTTCAATCCCCGGTAACCACATACCATACTGAGCATGGAGACTCAGGCCCAGCAGCAACCAGTACCACATACCACAGTGCCGGGCGTGGTGGCTCACGCCTGTCATCTCAGCACTCGGGAGGCAGAGGCAGGAGGATTGCTGTGATGGGAGTTTGAGGCTGAGCTCAGGGCCAGCCTGAACCACAAAGCGAGATCCTGTCTCAAAAAAACCTAAAAAATAAAAAAACTAAAAAATAACTAAGCCTCAAGTGTGAACCAGTGCAGACGGATCCGACCCAGGACTGATTCTGACCACTTGGAGCAGCTGAGTAAAGCCGGGACGTGTCTACCTCTCACAGCAGCAGTGATGAGAATTATGCACCCAAGAGATCTGGCTTCAACCTGGAGCTAGATGTTGCAGGCGGAAGTCAACTTTCTTGTCTTCGTTTCTGCTTGTGTTATGTTCTTATTTCTAATTGACTAACAGCAGTTGTACCTATTTGTGGGGCACAGTGTGATATTCTGACACACTGTATCATGCTGTGGGACCCAGTTCCATATTCTGACACATTGCGTTGTATCTTGATGAGTTGGGGGTGATCAGCTCTCTCATCACCCCTGACACAGCATTTCTTTCTGGAAGAACATTCACACCCTTCTTCTAGTGACTCTGAAATACCGTCCTCGTTTTGGCATTGTTACTGTGTCACCCAGCCCTGTGGCCACACCCAGCTCACTGCACCCCCGCACCCCGCACCGGCTCTTGTGGAACCCTTCTCTGGTCCCTGCCTCTTCCCATCCTGCCCCAGCACTCCCGCCGTGGTCTTGGCCTCTGAGCGTCAGCTCTGTAGATCACACAGCGCCATGATATCGTGTGGAACCTGGACCTTGTTTCTAATCTGCCAACTAAAACACCGAGTCTGGCCTGAAAGTGGGTTTCGAGGAGACACCGGTCATCAAGTGGATCTCACTCAAGCGTGTTGGGCTGAAAGTAAAGGCACTAGTGTGATAACTGTCGCGTGTCATGGCCTTAAACCATGGCCCAGTTCAGTCTTCTTCCCCTCTGCTTCTCTCCTCTCCCTGTTGTGCTCTTTCCCTCACAGTAATCTCCTCTTCGTGAACTGAGTTTCCCAGGGGGAGAGTGGTGTGAGCTTGCTTCTTGACAGTGACACTTCATTTTTGTGACATGAAATCCCTCTACCTGGTCTTGGGGAACCCTGGCTGCATGGGGGACGTCGACTTCTCAGCGTGCAGAGCGCCTATGGCTGAGTACCACGGCAGCGCTGAGCTCCTCGGAGGGCAGGGCGCTGGAGGGAGGGAGGGCCTGCGGGCTAGAGGGTTGCTGCTGTCTTCCGGGAAGGACCGGAAGTAGGTCGTGCAGCAGGGGCAGCATAAGAGGACTTCTAAGAGAAAATGCTGAGAACACTGGGAGGAATCTAACTCCTTGTTTTCTGGCAGTCAAAGTAAGAAAAGGGCATCATCCCTGGATCAAATAACAGTCACTCTGTACATTTGTTGGTAGAAATAAACTTTCATTCAAGGAAGAATTAATTATCAAAGGCACCGGGAAGTTTGAGGCCCACAGAGTGTGCTTTTGCTGTTTCCAGAGGTCAGTGCGAGGTTCTTCCTTACATGGCGTGTGCTTTCACTGGCTCCCTGAAAGTGTGGCACTTGTGGGAACGCCGCCTGCTGCCCTCTGCATTCCTGCAGGTAGGCGGTGGTGGGCACAGGTGGCCCTGTGGTGACTCGTACGCTCGTTTGCTCTGCTGTGGCCTGGGGCGCAGGACACTGCTGCAGAGAGGAGCGTGGACAGAGGGTCTGGCTGGACCCTGGCTGCCGCTGCCCGTTAGCAAGCATCTGGCCCTTGGCAGGTTGTTTCCTGCCTGTGAGTTGAGGGTGAAAATGGGGCCGCGCTGTGGGAACCCAGCAAGGTGAGTGAGAAGTGGCTCAGGGCAGCGACGTGTCACCCCAGGTACAGGAAGGAAAGCAGTTGGCACCACAACAGGACAGGACAGCACAGGGCAGGGCTCCCTGCCGCTCTGTGGACGGCCTCCCTCAGGCGGCAGGTAGAGTGTCCCTGTGGGGCTTTTATGGGAAGTGCCATTCAGGTTGAGGCTAGGTGTGCAGCACACGCACTGCTGCACATATGGATTTGTGTGTCCTTGGGCACAGTACAAGGGCAATGTGCTTGTGTTTTACACGTGCCCTGGAGATCCGTGCCCTGCACCAGCACCTGACCAGCCATGGCTGGGAAGAGCAGAGCCTTTGAGGGCTCAGCCCACACACCCAGTGCTGAGGGTGGGCAGCAAGGACACTGGGCCTCTGGGCGTCTTCAGTGCTCGTGAGCATGTAGTTCACCCAGCAGAGTCACAGATGTGTACCTGGAAGCAGCACAGCGCTCATCAGCAGTAGAGAAGCTGCTCTGTTCACGCCGAGCACAGTGTCTGTTACTGGGACTCCTAACAGCCTGAGACTAAGACGAGCAGCCAGGAGGACTCTTGTTTGAAACCACAGTGCCAGATGAGTACAGTGGCGCTGCCTGTCATCACAGCTGTTGGAGAGGCTGCGGCAGGAGGATCGCAAGTTCAGGCCCAGCCTGGGCGACTCAGCAAGACCCCCAAATTTTAAAAGGTCTAAGGGTGCAGCTCGGTGGTAGCACACACCTGGTCTCAATCCCCCACACCACCAACAAATAATTTCAGTTTCCCAGTACTTTTCTCACAGTATGTGAAGAAGTCGAGGTTGTAGGGCACATGGTAGAGCAGGAGATGCTCGGTGGACAGGGAGCCTGAAGAGGCCTGCTGCTTGACTCTGTACCCTGCCTGTGTGCTGCGCCTGTGCCCCAGGGTCCACTGCTCATCTTCTCGTCCTGCTGAGGGTGATAGCAGAGGGCATAGGCATCCCTGGGGCCAGGGCATGTCCAGAACAAGCAGAGCTGGTGCGGTGACTCTGGGTGGCCTTGTTCTCCAGGAGAGGCCTGATGGGGGCCGTGAGTGGCATTGCGGGGCGCAGGACTGGCAGCCCTTGAGGGCATGTGCATACTGGCACCTGCTGGGAGGAGGCAGTGCTTCCAGACTGGATTGGCACATGGTCAGCAAATGCTGCGTGGGAATTAGGACAGAGCCTGTCCCTCCTGGACATGAGAGGGCTAAACCCAAGCAGGAGGGCACAAAGCTTAGTGAGAATGGGCTTCTGCTGTCAGTGCCCACCAGAGCACCACCCCCAGAGGCCCCTGCATGGCAGCTGCCCCACCGTGCCCTTCCGCTTCCCACTGCCCTTCAGCATCGATCAGTCTGCCACATTCAGACCCAACCACCCCCGTGGGGCCATGTCCCCACAGTGTTGTTAGTGTCTTTCAACTTCAGACTTCGGGGCAGCACAGTGACAGCAGGGGCAGCCGTGGTCCTGACTCATGTGGACTTGGCAATGTGAGAGCTCCTTACCTGGATCCCACACACGTGTTCTGTGGATGATGGTGCTGCACCTTGGGGTGCTGTTCTGAAAAGCATAGATGCATTTGGAGTAAGTGTGTAGAGCTTTCCCTGTTGCTGAATTCATGGCAGCATTTTCAGGCAGCAGAAACTCGGGGAACCCCTGCCCAATCCTGGATTTAAGTCAGTTGAAAGCACCTGCATGGCTATGAGTCACAGGAAAAGGAGACCATGTGGCAGGTCCCATCTTCAGTAGCCTCAAGGTACACTGACACCTTCTCAAACGTCACGGCACTTGGATGCAGTGGATGTAACTGAGGGATCTGGGCTCCTATAGCTATTTGCCAGGCCTTACGTGACCCAGAGCCAGTGAGGTAGCATCCTGCTTACCCACACAGCCAGACCTTGTAACAGGAAGGCGGGGCTGTCGGCAGCCAGAGTAGCTGCAGAATCCAGCACAACAGGAAAGGTGGCCGGTGACAACATACTTCGAGGGCTGGATGTGACCAGGAGTGTGGGGAAGCTGCCGGGCGAGAGCAGGGACACGGTGCCATGTGTCACACACCAGAGAGCATGGGGCTCAGAGGCCACCGCTTAGGTCCTGTCCTCAGTTAACTGTGCGGGCCAGGAAGTTTACTCGACCTCTTTGTACCTCCGTTTCCTAATCAGAGGTGGAAACACTCACAGTGATAATGGTGGTATGACCACGATAAGCCACGGAGGTGTGCTAAGCTGTTACACGTGTAGAGTGCTCAGTCAACGCTCCTACTCGAGCTGCGTCCTGTGGTTGTGCAGGTTTGGAGATAAATACACTAAAATTGATTCCCACTTTAATGATACCAAGTGAAATTACCATTAATGTGAATTCCTCCAAGCCGTCTCTGGCCTGTAGCAGAAAGGGTCAGCGACCGCAGTAAAAGCGTCTTCCCTTTTGCGTGACTGGCACCCAGTGGCCTTTTAAGCCGACGTGAAGACTGGGTGGAGCTCTGGGTGCAGTATTTGCCTGGTTTTATTCCCAGCACTATAAAGAGAAGGAAGAAAAGTGGAAAGGACGACAGGAGCTCGGCTCCTGAGCAGGCTGCGCAGTGAGGAACTGCACGTCCTGTGTGGTGGGGCTGCACCGCAGGTCCTTGTTCCGTCTCTCGGCGTGGCTTTCCGTCCCTGTGTGGCTCCAAACACCGCAGCGGTGTTGATTGGGGGTCCTCGGGCAGGAATCGCCTGACTTCCCGGAATGATCCTGCTTTGTCGCGTGTGTCTTGTTGCTCGGCACACCTAGGCTGGGCCTTCACTTGCCAGGCATGGCTATGTTAAGCCTGCACTGTTCTGGCTTTCACGTTGCTTGAGAATAAACCAGAGGAGGTGCTGTCAGAGGACTCTGCTTGTTTGCCGTTTCCTGCGGATCCCCACGGACAATGAGAAGCTCCACGGCCTAGCTGCCACTGTGCTGCCCATGTGGCCACGTAGCCCTGGTCTGAGGCTGGGAATCCGGGAGTAGAGCGGTGGAAGCTGCAGGGCGAGGGGCAGCAGAGCTGGGACAGGCGCACGTGACTGGCATCAGCAGAGGGCACCAGCCTGCTGTGGCCATGGTGTAAGTGTGGCAGTGCTGGGCTGGCGGGAAAGTGCCCACTGCCACTGGCCTGGGCTGGGAACCCAGTGGCAGCTCTGCTGGATGTCCTTCTGGTCTCTCTGCGGCCTGCTGTGCTCCTGAGTCCTCCTGAGCCTCTGGCTGTCTTGGCCTCTGCAGGGCCAGCACCTGAGTCTTAGGAAGCTGCTTCTCTGTGGAGCCTCCTTGGGACACAGGTGTGGGAGTCAGGAATGGCTTCATCACCGGAGGCCGGTCCCGTGAGTGACAGAGGCAGACCCAGGGATCTCTCCCTCACACACACTGCCAAGACCCCAGGGAGGCCAGGCCTGGAAATGGTGGCGTACTTCCTTCGAGGCCCTGTCTGGGCTCCCTCTCTGCCTCTTCACCCCAGAACTGCTGCTCATGCACACGTGGTTTGCTTGCTGCTTCTAGACCCACAGAGTGGGTCTACCTTGAACACCTCAGCTGGTGTTTTGTTTTTGTTTGTTTGGTTGGGTTGAGGGGGGATAGGGTCTTGCTTTGTAGTTCAAACTCGCCCTGAACTCACTCTGTAGCCATGGCTAGCCTCAAACTCACAGCAGTCTTCCTGCCTCTGCCTCCTGAATGCTGGGATCACAGGCATGAGCCACCACACCTGGCACTGTGGTATGTGGTCACCAGGGATCAAACTCAGGACCTTTTGCTTTCCAGGCAGACTCTGGAACCACTGAGCTCAACGCCTGGCCTCAGCTGGCATTTTGAGCCCCACATCCTAGGGTCTGCTCAGGGTTCAGGGAGAGGAACGGGAGCCGTCCCCTTCCCCAGAGTGCTGAGAGAGGTGTGGAGAGTGAGCCTGTGCCCAGGAAAGCCACCTGGCCTCAGAGCACGCGAGGCCTGTTCTTGGTGCTGTTCCTGGGCACTGCGGGCGGGAGAGCAGGTCCACCCCAGCAGGATTCGTCGGTGGTTCATAGCTCAGTGTCGCATGTGTGGAGCCGGTCACCCATTGGGACAGGCCCCGCATCCAGACGGTGCTGCGGGTCCAAGGGCGGGGAGCGGCCCTGGGGCTCCCGACCCTCCTGGTGCCAGCCACAGGTGTCCTCAGGTTGTCGGGTGCGGGGCAAGTTGACATCAGCACCGTGTTGGGAACCACAGAGCCGAGAGTAAGAAAAGGACAGATGAGAAGTGCTTGACTACATAGACGGGTCCCGAGGGCTTGAAGACGGGGTGTTCACACCACCCCAGCCCAATGGCGTGACCCCCAAGGCTCTCCGTGTGCCCGCACAGGCCAGCGAGGCTTCTGAGCGGCAAAGGCCAAAGAGGCTTGTGGCAAGTTTTCAAAACTTCCCATAGCGAGTGCACCATAGTGAGTGTGTTCCCATGGTGAGTGTGTTCCCAGAGTGAGTGTGTTCCCAG
>PVIR01004365.1:17361-79878 GCA_004026965.1 Petromus typicus | reverse complement strand
TGGCATCAATATTCATTAGAGATATTGGCCTGTAGTTCTCTTTTTTGGTTGGGTCTTTCTCTGCTTTTGGAATCAGGGTAATGGTTGCTTCCAGGAATGAGTTTGGGAGCACTGCTTCCTTTTCAATTTCATTGAAGAGTTTCAGAAGTAGAGGCACTAACTCTTCTTTAAAAGTCTTATAGAATTCAGCAGTAAAACCATCAGGTCCAGGGATTTTCTTTGTTGGCAAGTTTTGAATTACATTTTCAATTTCACAGATTGTTATTGGGGCATTTAACATTTCTCTATCTTCTTTATTCAGCTTTGGGAGTTCATATGTGTCTAGAAATCTATCCATTTCTTCTACATTTTCCATTTTATTAAAGTATAAATTTTCAAAGTAGGTGTTTATTATCCTCTGGACTTCCTCTGGATCAGTAGTAATTTCTCCATTCTCATTCCTAATAGCATAGATATGAGCCTTTTCCTTCCTTTGTTTAATGAGGTTGGCTAAGGGTCTATCAATTTTGTTTATCCTCTCAAAGAACCAACTTTTTGATTCATTGATTTTTTGAACCGTTCTCTTGGTTTCTATGGTATTAATTTCTGCCCTGATCCTTATAATTTCTTGCCTAGTGCGAGCTTTGGGTTTGTTTTGCTCCTCTCTTTCTAGTTGCTTGAGGTGCAGCATTAAGTTGTTTATTTGAGCTTGCTCCGTTTTCTGGATGTAGGCCTTCAGCGCTATGAATTTTCCTCATAGAACTGCTTTCATTGTGTCCCATAAATTTCTATATGTTGTACTGGGGTTATCGTTTAGTTGTCAGAACTGCTCAATTTCTTCTCTAATTTCTTCTGTGACCCATTGGTTGGTCAACAGAGTATTGTTCGGTTTCCATGTGTTTGTGAAGATCCTGGGCTTTCCTTTGCTATTCAGTTCCAATTTCAGGGCACTATGGTCTGACAGTATATAAGGGATAATTTCAATCCCTTTATATTTGCTTAAACCTGTTCTATGAACAAGCACGTGGTCTATTTTGGGGAATGATCCTTGAGCAGCTGAAAAGAATGTAAATTATGACTTTCTGGGATGAAATACTCTGTAAGCATCTATTAAGTCCATTGGCTGAAGAGTCTGGTTGAGCTCAAGGATTTCCTTTGTGACTTTTTGTCCAGTTGCTCTATCTCTTTGTGACAGTGGGGTATTGAGGTCCCCTACTATGACTGTATTGGAGTTTATCTGGTTTTTCAAGTCCATTAATGTTTGTTTTATATAGTTGGGTGCATTAGAATTTGGAGCATAGATATTTAAAATTGTGATTTCTGTCTCTTGGATTTTTCCCTGAACTAAAAGATAGTGTCCATCTTTATCTCTCTTTATCAGTTTTGGCTTGAAGTCTATTCTGTCTGCAGATAAAATCACCACTCCTGCTTTCTTGCTGTTTCCTGTCTCATGGAGGATTATTTTCCATCCCTTTACTTTTATTCCATGGGTTTCTTTCTGAATTAGGTGTGTTTCTTGTAAGCAGCAGATTGTAGGATCTTGCTTTTTGATCCACTATGCCAGTCTGTATCTCTTAATTGGCGCATTGAGTCCATTGACATTAATGGTTATGACTGATATAGGTAAATTTAGTGCTGCCATGTTTTCCTGGTCTTGGCTGTGTTACTCTACTTTTGCCCTTTCTCCATCAGTCTCTTGTCGGGTCCCATGGGTTGACTCAGTTAGGCCTCATGGATTTGTAACTTTCCTTATTTTTCTCCAAGATATTCTTTAAAATATTTTGGAGCACAGGTTTTGTATTTGTGAAGTTTTTCATGTGTTCTTTGTCATGGAAGTATCTTATTTCCCCATCAATTTTGAAGGACAGTTTTGCAGGATACATTATTCTGGGTTGGAAGTTGTTTTTCCTTTAGGGCTTGAAAGATTTCACTCCAAGCTCTTCTTGCATTGAGTGTTTGAGTTGAGAAGTCCACTGTGATCCTGACGGGCTTCCCTTGGAATGTCACTGTTTTCTTTTCACTAGCTGCTTTCAGTATTTCATTATTTTTTTGGATATCTGGGACTTTTATGATGATATGCCTAGGTGTAGATTTCTTCATGTCACGGGCATGTGGCGTTCTGTATGCTTCACATATTTGTATGTCCAATTCTTTACCTTTTTCTGTGAAGTGTTCTGCCATTATCTCTGTGAATAGCTTTTTGATGTCTTTAGCCTTGTCTCCTGCTTCCTCAGTGACTCCAATCAATCTAATGTTATTCTTCTTTGAATCATGAAGAAGCTTTTGTATTGACTTTTCATAATGGCTTGCTATTTTCCATAGATTATGCCTTTCCAGTTCATTGGTTGAGATCCTGTCTTCTAGGGCTGAAATTTGGTCTTCTGCCAAATTCATTCTATTGTGCAAACTTTCGTTTTCCTTCTTAATTTCCTGGGCTTCTGCTTGTAGTTGTTCAAAAGGTTCCATTGCTTTTGCTATCTTGGATTCTATCAACTCCATGATTTCCTCTTTAGCTTTATTAATCATCGTGTTGACAGTGTCCAATATCTCTGCTTTCATCTCAGAGATCAGTTCTGATTTTCATTTTACTAGATCTGCTTTGGTTACCATTTCTGAGGGTCCTGGAGACTGGGCTTCACACTTCTCTATTTCCCTTCCCCTGTGTTACCTTGAGGTGAGGATCTTTGTATCTGAGACTTTGAGTGTTTTCTCATCTTTGACGTGCCCTGTTTTCTGATGCTGTTTGTTGCAAGTCACTTTCCTCCTAATAGGAACCTTAAAATAGCAGCGTTTCCTGGGTTGTTCTTTATAGTCTATATTGGAACCTAAAGAAAAGCCCCTAGTTCTGGCAATCAATATAGTCAGAACACCTTCTCCCATCTGTTTTAGAGGCAGGAAGGCTCTGGCTCCTGCACTGCTACAATGGTGCTGCCTGAAGTTCCAATAGGCCCGCCTGCTCACCAGTACAGAGTCTCTGGGCTCACTTGTGCAGTCAGCCTGGAGGCCAGTAGGCTGTAGGCCCTGTGCAGCTGCAATGGTAGGGGCTGATGGTCCAACAGGCTCACCTACTCACCAATACAAGGTAACTGGATGTGCTTCTGCAGTTGCTGTGGAGAAAGTCAGACTCTGACCTGCTAACCTCAGTCCCTGGGTGCTCTGCCGGCGTGAGCCTGGAGACCAGTAAGCTACAACCCCAGCGCCGATTCGGCGGCGCAGTCTCCATTTCCCAAGCCACCCACTGCTAACCTCAGTCCCTGGGCACTCTTCTGGTGTGGGCCTGGAGGTCAGTAAGCTCCAACCCCGGCGCAGATTTGGTGACACAGATTCAGTGGTGCAGTCTCTGTTTCCAGAGCTGTCTGCTGCTAAACTCAGTCCCTGGGCGCTCTTCCAGCGTGGGCCTGGAGGCCAGTAAGCTCCAACCCCGGTGCAGATTCGGTGATGCAGATTTGGTGGCTCCGTCACCTTTCCCAAGCCGCCCGCTGCTAAACTCAGTCCCTGGGCACTCTTCCGGTGTGGGCCTAGAGGCCAGTAAGTCTACCCTGTTATTTTAAACTAAACATTCACTGTATTTTTCAATAGTGCCTCAGAGATTATATCATCTTCCCTCCATTTCACAGATGAAGAAACTCAGACTTAGCAAAGTAACTCATACAAGTTCACAGAGCTAATAAGTGATAGAAGCAGACAGCATACTGAACTCTTTCCTGCTACCTTGTCCTCAAAGGAAGTTAAATTTTAAAGTACTACATTCCTAAACTTTTCAAACACTGTGTCCTTTATGCAAAAAAAGCAATCTTCCAAACCAAGAAAGACAAGAATTTCTGCCTCTGTTCGGACATCAAGGAGGGCTCCTGCCTCTGCTAGAGCAAGGCTTCAGCTGCTGCTCTGCAAAAAAAAGCTGAGCCACGGCACTGAATCTGCATCACAAAACCAGCTCTCAATTGGTATTTTTTTAAAAGCTGAAAGCCACTGTCTCTCTGACTGCGTGTTTCTCTGCTAGATAGAATATGAGTTTTGTTCTTGCCAGAGGAAAGATCATCTTTTCAATCAAAGCAACAGACTATTTTTCCAACTGTGTTGTGAATGCTTCACAGTTATCACTGAAGAGTCTGAATCAACAAAACATTACATTGCTCTCTTTTCTGAACTAATAATAATCAGAAACAGTTACAGAAGCTAAAACAGGGCAGAAAACTGCAGGATGTGTGCCCTGAAAGAAATCAAATGAAGCAGCAGTGATGTAATAGCCTCCCAAAACATGATTCTGTTTCTTCTCTCACTTGGAAGGGGTTGTGGTCTGTGCCTAGATGTGCCCCCATGGCCCCATGTGGTCAGAGCTTTTTCAGAGGGGGCCAAATCTAGAATGTGTGATGCTGGGATTAAGGGTGCATGAGGCCTGTCCACTGTCTGGCTTGGCACTGCCCTGATCCCAATAGTCCAGAGAAGAGAAAAGGGGCAGAAGGATACTGTTAAGGGCCCTTGTTGCTTTGCTACCTTCATCCCACCATGAACTGTTGCCCCTCTGCGGTGTGCAACCCTTCCTTGGAGCCAACTAGTTATGGACTGAAGCCTTTACAAACTGAGCTAAATATACTTTTCTCCTTTTAACTTAGAGTGCTGGGTATTTTGTCTCAGCAACAAGAAAAGTAACTAAAACAGAGGAAAATGTGAAGGATCTTATTGAAGTGGAATTACTGCTCTCAAATGCCAGCCCAGGTGAGTCACTAACTAGATTATGAAGGAATTTCTGCAGCACTTGCCTCGTGTATTATAATAACAAAGCTATAAGAGGGACTCGCACAAGATGGTTCCATAAATAAGCACATGTGAAGATGTTTTCAGGAGATGTAAGAGGACCCCCGGGTGTACTTGCACTTCCCATAGGAAAAAATCTTTCTTTACAAGCTCTCTCCTCTTCTCTAGTAATTAAGTGGCAGAAGCCCACTGATGAACTGCGTGGAGTACTTACTTCATAGAATCTACTCATCTACATATATATTTCTATAAACTCAATAAATTAGAACATCAGTATATGAGAGATCTATAATATCATTTTATAATGTAGACAAACCTTTTTCTAAGATAAGTTTGAAAATAACAAATTTATGCCATATTTCCTCATTCCTTTATTAATTCCGTGCAAAAAAAATGTATCATCCTACTAAAGTTCATGTTTATTAAGCCACAGTTAAACTGCTCTAAATGTGCAATTCTTTGAAGAATTTTCAGGCCACTGGGATATGGAAAAAGTGTAATAAAACAAATATTAGAGTCAGTTCAGACAAAGGCCAGTGAATTCCTGAAGTAAGAAACTGTCCATTGCCTACTTCTTTACTAGGATTCACTCTACCGTCATGTTCACAAAGGGTTTGTACTCACCTTCCCTGGCTCTAGTGTGTTAGCTCTTGCTCATTAATTCTCTTTAGAGTGCATCATTTTTGTAGCACTCTTAAAATAGCAAGAGATGATAAGGACTCTGAATCCCTGTAGGCTCCCTTTTTCATTATACTATTAAGACAAAAAATACAAAATCATTCCTTAAATTTATTCCCAACTGTTTCTGAGATTCTGTGATTGAGCTCTGAGTATTTCATGGATTATTCTCTTATCCCCTATTTCATTTTCTTCAAATTTTCTTATACAGTTCAGATCTGTATTTCCTATAAATTTCTAAGCCTCCTTGGGATTTCCATTTTAAAAATTGCAGGTAAAAATGCACTGTAATGTAGTGATTACCCTGGATGATGAGATTAGAGTTCATTCTTTTTACAATAAGTATATGTTCTCATAATAAAAGAATATATTAAAATAAAGCTAAAAATTACAATTCCAACTCACTCCATGAAAACTTGCAGAAACTACAGCTTTCCTTAATTTTCTCACTCATCAAACATTCTGGTCTCATAGCTTTCACTCATCTTTATTAAAAACCATTTGCAATAACATCTGAGAAAAACAGACATATCCTAGGACTGTTCCTTGTTCATGTATATTACTGAGAACAACTCGTCCTTGCAAATGCCTTTCATTTTGCACTCTGCAAACAAGGGTGAGATTTGTCTTTTATTTTTTTGTCTCACATCCTTTTCCTACCATTGTGAAGCAGGACTCTGAGCCTCTTTGTGGGGGAATGACTGCATCTGTATCCCCGGACTTAGCTCCCAATCAGTAAATGAATCTAGGAAATTCTCTCTTGGTCAAGTCTGTTTTCAGTTTCCTTTGTTGCACGTCAGAGGTGGAAGGCTGCAGGGGATAGATTTTGCTTAAAAGAGATACCAAATTGTATCTAATTATTACTTGCATAATATTATCTCTTGCACATTATATTTTATTGATTAATCTTTTGAGTATTTTTAAATTATTAACTGCATGTCATAGCTACTTTTCTTCACCTTGAGATACAATACCTGATACTCACAACATAAAGGAGAAGAGGTTGATTTTGACTTACATTTTAGTCCATAGTTGGTAGAATGGAGTAACAGAGAGACATGGCTGAGGAGAGCTGCTCACAGCATGGCAGATAGGAAGCAGAGGAAAAGGAGAAGCTTGGAAGGAAGATAAGCCCTTCCAGACCATGACACTACCAATCTCCATCTTCCCAAAAGACCCAACTTCTAATAGCAAATCAACTATAAGCCCCTGTTATCTGATCCATGATATCTTCCAAAGGTCCTACCTATGACTATAGGAGACTTTAGGGGAACATCTAGATATAAATCATAATACTGAGTCTCATAATTATGAGTTTCAGGGATTGAGTCCTAATTAGTGATACTGTTTTTAGATAACAACAATGACAGTGAATTCATAATAGAAAAATTAATTCGGTAGCAATTTGGACACATGAATCCCAGTTTCCTGTTTCTACTTTTTCTTGCCTTCCATTTTAAACTTTCCTTTCTTAAAGTAATGGCAGCCATAATTATTTGGCAAAATAAGGAGGAGCAGTGTCAGGAGACATTCTGCATAATATGGGAAAAATAAATCACTTCACAATTAAATTATGATGAAGGCTATCTGAGAACTCAATCCAGTGATGCTGTGATGCTTAAGTGCAAGATTACATACACCAAAGACATGCTGGGTCTTTGAGAACTGAGAAGAAAGGTCTTTGCAGGGGAAAGACAAATTCCTTATCAGCTTACCTCATCCCACCTACTGTTTTGCTCATCTCATCATCTTAATCAATAAGCTCCTCATCAACCTAAGATCCTCATAGTCATAGGATTACCACCACCCTCCAAGTCACCTGATACTTCCTCTGACTATAAGATCTTTGCCAATTTAGGATTATTGCCACCCTCCAAGTCATCTTATACACCCTGTAAACCCAATAAATAGTGGCAAGCTCCGGGAACCTTTGTCTTTGCTGCCCAGAGCAGCACTGATCAGGCCCAAAGCTCAGCTTCTTCTCTAAGTCTCATTTCCTGTCTTTATTCTTTAATTCATTTTGTGTTGTAATGGCTCACAGGAGACCAGGACTCACTGCAGGGTTTCCCTAAAGAACAGTAAGCTTCTTATTTTCTAGAATGGAGAATGTCAAAAGGCTAATGAAGAAATAAAACCACTGATAGTGTTGACTGTATTTTGGGAAAGAATATAATTAACATAATAACATGCAAGCAAGCTTCCCCTTCTTACATTGATAAGAAATTATACTCAGGGAGAGGTTCAGACCTAAAATCCCAGAACTCTGGGAGACTGAGACAGAAGGATCACAAGTTCAAGCCATTTAGCAATCTAGTGTCTCAAAAAGATAAAAGCAAACTGGGGATGTAGCTCAGTATGAAGACAAAGTCCCTGGATTCATTTCCCAGAAGGAAGGAAGGAAAGGGATGGAGTGTATGTGGAGTGGAGGGGAGAGAGAAAGAAGAAAAAATGAAGGAAGAGGAAAAAAGAAAGAGAAGTAAAGAAAGGAAGGAAGAGAAATAGAAATTAAATGCTCTAGAATTAATGTCCAAAGTCATGGTTTTTTGATTACATGTAATGCTGATGGTGTTGGGTTTCTGGTCTCAGATCTGAATATCATAAAGCATTTCTAAAACTATTTCCACTTTTCTCGGTAGGAAATCTAAGTAGAATCATTCTGATGCCCGGGCAATCTGTTCAGATCAAGAAAGTTTCATAGAATCTGCTGATAATCTTTCATTCTCAATAACTCACACCAACCTCATTTCTTAGGCATTCACATTTTCCCTAAAATCCAGCCAGAAACACTCCTAGGACCCCATTAGCTGACCCTCAGCACATAGCACTTCTTCATTGCATACATAGATTGCTGTTATTTCTACCTTGTTTTCCCAGTGGTTCACGTTCACAGTCTCCATAGACCTTCACAATATAATTACTAACAGTCTCTACTCAACATTTGATTCTAAAGCGCAATGAAGAGTTTGACTAGGTATCTGGTCTTTCTGGCTTCTGCTCCCTTTCCCACCATCTTGGCTACCCTAAAATCCCTGTCTGTTGTGAATATCATTCACATTGTGCATTCCCTGAACTCAATTATTCCCCTGATAGGAAACATGTCCATTTACTGTAGGTTAAATGAACCAGGTTTTTCTCTGGAAGGTATGCTTTCCTCTTAAGATTTCTCATTACTTTCTTTGAAAAGTTGACTCAGAAAGAGGAAAAATGTAGACTAAAAAATATCATTATCATAATTTCCTGGGTTGGTATAAAAGAACTTAGTGAATATTTGCCAAAAGAAAAATATAAATGCACAGATTGAGGGGCCATTATAGGTCCTGGGTTTATGATTAAGGCATTTTAAGATGCTAAGGAATGATTAAAGGTCAAAGAAAACCAGAGACTGTTTGTATTATGAAGATGCTAAATGCTCTTAATAGATGCTGTGCACTTCATTTTGTAATTTACTGAAGGAGAACATATATCTATCTGATAGGATATATTGCAAGGCAGGTAACAGGAACCTTATGTCCACTAGCTTAAATAAATAAAGTTTATCAGATAACATATGAGGAAGCCAATAGACAGCCAATATGGCTACAAGCACAAAATGATCAGGGCTCTATTCTGTTGGCCTATATATTTTTTCTGCTCTGAAGTCTTATATGTGCACATTTTGTCCCCAGGTTACCTATCCTCAGCTACAAGATGATCCCATCACAACTGAGGCCACTTACTATCTTGTTTATTTCTGGCAAGAGAGACAATCTCTCCCTCTATATAAGGCCATGCTTGGCTTTGTTAGATTTCATGCCTCCCTCTAGACAAGTAAAGTGACTACAGAAATGCCACATGTTTATTGGATGTGTGGCAAATTAGGATCCACCCAGGATGGGATGAAGCTGTTTTCCCTGCATCTCAAGATGAGGTGAAGAAGCCTGATACCTGAAGCAAATCAGGGCCTGTTAGGAGGAGTGGAAGGAAAAGAATAGCAACCAGTATTCTCATGACAACAGCATCATGATTACAAATGCAAGTCCTCATGTTCAGCAGACCAAACCATAGCTTCAGAACTTAACCTTAATTATTTAACCTCCAGGTGCCTCAGTTTTACATTTGTAAAATGTCTCTTTTTTTTTTTTTTTTTTTTTTTTTAGGTTGCACATAATCAAGTGGGAACAATGTATGGGAAGTACAAATGGTTGAATGTTCATAAGATCACTATTATAAACATTTGTGATATTGTTGCTGTCAATGCCATCATTATTCATTATTACAGGCCTCTAGGAGCCTGATATAGAGGGGCGTGGTTCTGAGCATCTAAGAAATCAATACTCCTGAACAAGCACTCTTCATTCACTCCTCAGAGAATTCTGTAAATAAAGGACAAACTATGGAGGAACCCAAGGCACAGATGCGGGTTCCTTCCATCTCTTAAGATTTTTCCACATGATTGTGTCCAAAAAGAACAATCCTCTGTCAACCTAGAGCAATCCTTTAGGAAGTCACAGCCATGGTCCTGACAAGTATTTTCAAGAGGACTCCACCTCTCATTTTTCACATGTTCCTGAAATCCAGAAGCAACAAGCAGCTCCTCCAGAAGGACCACCTGTTGAGTGGAATGGTTGGTTTCTGCTCTCATCTTGCACATGGAAAATGGGAGCCAGTGAATCATAAAGATATTTACTCCACCATTATACTTTGAAGCTAGCCCATCTGCCATTTTCAGAATACAATGCTGGTTTAGTACAGACTGGCTACAAGTGCATGATAAATTCAAGATAGTGTTCTTCCCCATAGCCAGAAGTTATTATCAGTTAGCAAGGAGACCGAATGAATGTCTTCCTCTCCCAGGTCAGGCCACTTGCTTTCCTGCATTCTGGAGACCACCTTGCCAGGGGAATACTCTCTTCTAAGGAATTCCGATGGTCTTGTGTGAAAGTTCAGGCCTTGGGAGCATCTTGTGTGTCTACCTCTATTTCTGTGTTATTCAGCTTTCTATTATTGTAACAAGACTTATTATTAGCTTATAAAGACAAATGGTTTATTTTGGCCCACAATTTCAGAGGTATCAATCAGTAGTCATTTGCCCATTTCCTTTAAGGCACTGTGCATTATGGTGGGACAATGTGGAAGAGGAAACTACTGACCTTATTACAAGCAAATAAAAGACAGAGAGATAAAAGAGGCCAAGATTCCACAACCCTTAAGGTCAGAAGACCTTCCACTAGGACCTACCTCTTCTTTTTTTTTTTTGACAGGGTCTCACTTTGTAGCTCAGGCTAGCCCTGAACTCACTGTGTAACCCAGGTGAGCCTGGAATTCAGAGCAATCCTCCTGCCTCTGCCTTCTAAGTGCTAGGATTAAAGGTGTGAGCTACCACATCTGGCTTTATGGTGTGTGGTACTGATTGCTGGTGGATGTGAGTCACTGCACCCAGAATTGTTGTATGTGGTTACCAGGGATAGAACTAGAGACCTTGCACTTGCAAGGCAGGTGCCAGAACCACTGAGCTAAATCCCTGGGCCAAAGACCCACCTCCAAAAGGTCCTACCACCTTTAAATAGCTCCATGGGCCTTTGGACAATAGTCATGTAAACCATAGCAATTCATCAGTCATCATCAATCCTTAAATTCTCTGAAGCCCTCTGCTTTCCCCACTGTCCCTATCCCTGCTCTCCCCCATCTAACTTAGCATCAGTTCTAGAGAGCCCTGTCTCTTCTTTTACTTCAGTCACTGCTGGTGGCTTCCAAAAAAACTGTCAAAATGAAAAGTGTTTTTTTAGTCCAAAGCCATTTTCGTGGCAGGATGAATGACATTTGGAATTTGAAGAGTCAGCCAGACTTGTATTCAGAACCCAGCTGTGCCCTGGCTGTGTGGCTCTAGGGAAGTTACCTAACCTCTCTTAACCTCAATTTATCCATCTATCTAGAAGCATTTTTAAAAGGTTAAATATGACATAAATTGAATGTGCTGAGCTGAGCTCCTAGCCTAGCGAATGACAGTTTTTAATTGTGATTGTCATCACACTAAGGTTAGGAAGATTCTATTTTAGGAGAATTCTCAGACAAGAGTGAGTGGTATTTGCTTCTCCTGGATAGGTTCTAGTTTGATGAACAAATTATTTTTTTTAACATTTTGAAGGAAAAGTTCAGAATATCAAAAGGTAAACACTAACAGAAAAAATATATATATATATATATATATATGTCAAGCCCTTTCATTTTTACCTTTAGGCTGATGAATTTCCATTCTTGAAAAGTTTTAAAAATTCTTTAGCCAGGATTCTCCTATCTTTGGTAAATCAAGTAAAAAGAGTCTCTGCTTCTGTCCAGCCCCTTGAACTGTACCTGCTCACTCCGCCTGAGGGTGAAGTGACTCCCTCTTTCAGACCAAAATAATTTGACAGCTCTTTCATCCAATTACAATGTTTTCATTTCTTCTTAGAAGCAACTAGCAGTGGGATTTCTCTAGTAACCAACAGTAACAATACAAAGTTTCACATAGGCAAAGATTATCATAGCAAGATATGAACAATTATAGAAATTTTTGAAGTATGGTTCATGCTTTCTTCTAAGTGTATAATTTATATAAATTGCCTCTTGGGATTTTCTGAATAATAGCTTATCACTGGTAGCCTTTCCTAAATAAAGATCAGATTGACAAAGTTTGTCAGTCCACGGCCAACCTAGGGACAGAAACTATGTAGTAACTGGATCAGGAAAGTTGAGTATACAGAATAGCTATCGCAGAGGATTGGTACAAAAGAAGATTGGCTCACAAGAAGTCAAAAAACTTTAGAGATCATAGGAATCCCAGGTAGGATGACTACGGTACAGCTGATATTCCTCAGTTGAGATGCTGACTCTGTGGGGGAAATATCTCAATAGGGCAAAACAATCACTGAGGGGCCATCAGAATGGAACTTGCTGCGGTACCAGAGAAAGCTTTCCTGAAGGAGGTCCACCATGAGACTTCAAACCCTCCAGAGGATGTAGGGAAGACAAGTGTGGGGAAGTGACTTAATGGCAGCACTTGGCCTGAAGCCAAACAGAAGCTCCTACCCTTAGAGAAAGCTGCTCTAAAGGGAAGCTGTTGGTTGAGTATGCAGAAGAAACCATTCATTGCAAGACACTGCCAAAGCCACGCACTCCATATACATGCAGAGAGAAGACAGGAACTGAGAAGGGAAACATACAAGAATTATGAAGTGCTATGTACATGTGCCAAGTCTTTGTGAAGAATGTGATTATCACGTACTATGAAAATGTATTTTAAAAAGAAAAAATATAAGCATAGATATATCTTAATCAAATGTATGCTCTACAAAAATTAGTTGTATAGTCCTTGTTTTCTAAAGTTGATACTGTGGATTATTTTTGTGAACAATCTGATTTTGAGGATCTTTATCTCAAAACAAACAAGACCCTATTAAACCTGGAATGAGGAGAAAAAAATTAAAAAGTAGAATAAATTAACTTCAGCTTAAAACTGGTAGTCCAATGTGCTCCAGAGTCCTTCGGCCTCATCCTTATAAAATGAAAAATTCTCTGAAGGAATTATCTGAAAAGAAACAAAGTAGAACTCTTTGTCCTGCCTCCTTCAAAGCTATAATGCTCTCCCAACAGGAATGTTGTGGAATTTAAAATTTAAGGAAAGCATCATGGTGCCAAAAGGAGTCTCAAGAAAGTCAAACACAAAGACCGAGGGAGTAGGCCAGCCTCCTGAGTATCTATTGGAATAAATAGTCAGAAAATGTTAGAAGCTGAAAATATATAAACAATAAATATCAAACACAGAAAAAATGTCATAGTTTTTCATGTTTCAGAATATGAGGCCTAAAGGATCATTCTTTTTTTTTAAGGAGTATTGAGAGAGAAAGCTTCTACCTAAGATAAACAGAAGGGGGAACTTGAAAATGAATGACCCACCCACCTCACTTTCCAAGGGGCTTTTATGGAGGAAAGCCACAAGGTAAGGCAAGGTTTAGGTGGAACAAAATTACACTCAACCAGTAACATTGCAAATACAATGACTTAGGTAACATTGGTATAATTAGAAATCACAAAATGGACAAGACCATGATCAACCAATAAGATTACAGTGTATATATATATATATATATATATATATATATGTGTGTGTGTGTGTGTGTGTGTGTGTGTGTGTGTGTGTCTCTGTGTGTCTGTGTGTATTTATACATATATGTATATATACATATATACACATATACGTATATATACACATATACGTACATATACGTATATACACATATATGTATGTATACATATATACACATGTGTGTATATGCATATATACATACATATGTGTGTATATATGCATATATACACACATATGTGTGTATATGTACACATATATATACAAATATGTATATATATATGTGTGTATATATGGTTACTTACATAATACTGATCATAACTATATATATATTCTATATATCTAAGTAAATATATATATATATATAATATATATATAATATATTTACTTAGATAATACAGACTAGATGGGGATCCAATGAGAAATCAAGTCACATAAGAAGTATACAAGGATCTTCAGTTAGGAGACTCTTCTGGAGAGATGGGTTAAGGTCCTGGGCCTCCACTCTGGGAGATTCGTAATCACTGCATTCTTGGTGAAAGGTGGATCAAAATCTTAACCCTCCATCCAGGAGGAAATTGAGGCCTATCAGTCACTAGTATTAAAAAATCATTCTTAATCCTTGAAAAAAAATAGGTCAAACATAAAAAATAGAGTAATTGCTACAGTACAGAGGGCACTTTATACAACAGTTGCTATGAAATCTTCTTGCATTCCTACCCTAATAATTAGAAGAAGAATATAAAAATAAATGCTAAAAAGGGTTACACACACTTCTGGTGTCAGAATCAACAGAGAAGCAGTGTCACACAGTGTCAGCTTCGAGGGAGCAAGGACAGAGAGCACTACCGAAAGCACTTTAGCTCCTTGAATATAAACGAAGGGAAAAGTTTCAACTTTGCAGCATCGTGATGAGGAATAAACTAATGCATAAGAAATACCCAGCAGTGGGCCAGGGATTTAGCTCAGTGGTTCTGGCGCCTGTCTTGCAAGTACAAGGACCCAGGTTTGATCCTCGGTAACCATATTCCATACTGGGAGTGGAGACTCACGCCCAGCAGCAACCAGTACCACATACCACAGTGCTGGGCATGGTGGCTCACATCTGTAATTCCAGCACTCAGGAGGCAGAGGCAGGAGGATTGCTGTGATGTGAGTTTGAGGCTGAGCTCAGGGCCAGACTGAACCACAAAGCAAGACCCTGTCTCAAAAAAACTAAAAAAAAAAAAAAAGAGAGAGAGAGAAAATCCTTTCTTCCTCCTCCATTTCTATGGACATGAGAGCAAGGCGAAACATTAGGACAAAAAACAATAGTTCTGGAGAATCTGAAGCAAATTCTGAAGAATGTCTCTCTGTAGAACACCAACAAGTGTCCCAAATAAATTTCCACAAACTAAAACCTAAAGACATCCTGTTCACTATATTCACTGTGGTCTTCCGGAAGACTGTTATGATTTCAATCCAAATGTCCCTTAAAAGTCTCAAGATTGATTTGTGGGGCTTTTCAAAGATGATTAGATTATGAAGGCACTAACTACCAGTGGGTTAAGTCCTTCATGAGTTCACAGCTAAATGAGCTGTTAGGAGTAGGGGCTGGTTGAAGGAACGTTACTGGAGATGGAACCTGAAAGGATATTCTTGTGCCTGGCTCTTTCTTCTCTCTCTGGTTCCTTCTCACTCCTTTTCTCTTAAGTGTGTATCTCCAGAAGTCATGAAAAGCTGACCAGTAAAATGATTCACATACCATTAGCCCAGTCTGAATGGACCCAAAGTAAAGATTCATTTCACTTTCTCTAAGATAGGCCACTGAGCATTCAGCTATGTTTGTTAATGTCATTGCAGCCCTCAGGAGAGTCCTCTAGATGGGAACATAAAATGGACCAAAAACCAACAAAACATGCTGGGTATGGAGTTGCTTACCTATTATCCCAACACTCAAGAGGCTGAGGCAAGAGAATCGCCATGAGTTTGAGACCAGACTGGACTATATAGTGAGTAAACAGCCACTCTGAACTACCTATTGATACCATGTCTCAAAAAGAAAAAAAAAAAGAAAAAGGAGGTGCCAATGATTAGAATAATTTATGCTTAGGTTGAAGCTTTCTGGTTACTGTATTAGAGCTCTTCCCAATTTTATTTGTACAGTTTGTAGTCCTTCCTGATACAAAGTTTTCTCCTGTTAGCAACACCTCTAAGCAAGCAGGAGACACATTTGGAGAAAGGATAACTTAGAACCCAAGCCAGGAAACTCCTAGAGTGGGTGTATGACCTCTCTTGTGAGTACCCCAAAATTTCTCTCTAGATTGAATCTTTTTTACTTCACTTTGTCAAAGAGCCTGAAGTGTTTTTTCCATGGAGAAAAAATGATGAAGAAGAGATAGGAGAAAATTTCCCTTTTCTAAAACACACTGCCATAAACACACCAAGATAATAGTCACTCCAACAATAGCGTGGAAGCGTCTCCTGCTTCCCTCAGACTCTTGGCTGGAGTCATGCATCACTTCCCCACTGTGCTGGTAGAGAGCAGAATGAGCGCCCTGGCATGGAGGTTGTGGTGAGACACTCGACCCTGATGGCCTTGAGCTGCAGAGTTGGGGAATGAGGAGAGGAGTCCCAGGAGGCAGAAGGGGGATGCAGAAAAGGAATTAGACTGTGGTAATGATAACTTTGCTTTTTTCAAAGTTTGTCTGGGACAAGTGAGTGTCAAGGAAAAATCGAATCCTTTTACTCTTTCTGCACTCTACATTAATTACAGAATTCACTAGCATTATTAATTTAGCTGCATTGTATTCCAAAGACATTTACAAATAAGCATAACACCATGCACACAAAGCAGGTTTTAGGAGAGATAATACCCCTAAAATACCAAACCATTCATTTACAAATATTTAGAATACTTCCCACCCAAGCATTAGATATATTCTGAATTCTGTTCTCCTGATATACATAACCAAATAAAACCTAGGATGTAAATAAGTTATATATATATATGTCTTTCCCCAAAATTATGGTTTGGGTTTTAGATGTTCGTCTAAAAGCTCATGTATTAAAGGATTGTTCTCCAGTTGATGGGAGGTGATATAATCTTTAGAAAGTGGGGTTTTGGGGGGAGGAATGTAAGTCCCTGCTGGTGTCCCACTGGGGATTATCCAGGACCCAGCCCTCCCTTTTTCTCTTTGCTTCCTAACTGCCATGAAGTGAGTGGTTCTGCCTCACCACAGGCCCAGAGCTTTGGAGCCAACCAACTATGGCAGAAATCTCTGAAACCATGAATGAAAACAATTCTTTCCTCTTCACATGTTGAATTTCTCAGGTATCTCCACACAGCGAGACACATCTGACTAATACACTTGAAAGCAGTCAATTAATAAAATTCAGCAAACAAGAATGGTGACATCAATCTAGGTTGGAGGTTGTTTTTCTGCAATACTTGAAACACTTCACTCTAGGCTCTCCTTGCATTGAGAGTTTGCATGGAAAAGTCTGCTGTGATCCTGATGGGCTTCCCATTGTACATGGTTTATTTCTTTTCTCCAACTGCTTTCAGTATTTCATTTTTTTGTTGTTGAGTATCTGGAACCTTGATAATTATATACCTATGTGTAGATTTTTATACCTCACAGCCATTAGTCCTGTATGACTCAATTATCTGTATGTCCAATTCTTTTATTTTTCCTGTGAAGCTTTCTGCCATTATCTGTGAACAGTTTTTTGTGTCTTCTGTGATGTCTCCTGCTTCCTCATTGACTCCAGTCAGTCTATGTTATTCTTCCTTGAGTCATCATGGAACTGTTAGATTGATTTCTCATAGTCCCTTGCCATTTTCCATAAATTATTCCTTTCCTGTTCATTGGCTGAGATCCTATCCTCTAGGTCTGAAATTTGGTCCTCAGCTTCATTCATCCTACTTTGCAAACTTTCATTCTAATTTTTGATCCCCTTGAACTCTGCCTAAAACTTTTTTTTTAATTGAAATCTTTATTGGTACATTACATATACACATCATGATTGCATTCAACAATGAGAATTTGTACCAGTATATGACACAACTTAATTCTCATTTTTTCCCATAGCCCTACTCACCCAACCACCCCAACCCCTATATACATAAACTTTTTTCCTTTCTTTATTATAGTATCATTATTTTCCCCCTTCACCCCATTTCACTTTGAGTATTTTCTATTTGATAATATATAACATACATTCTAGAACTCATTTACATCTTTATTTTCTCATACCAGAGAAAAGATATGATATCTACACATCTGTGACCTATTTATTTCACTTATGAGGATGTCCTCAAGGTATGTCCATTTAAGTATAAATGATTCAAACTCATCATTATTTATGGCAGAGTAATACTCCATTGTGTAGGAGAACCACAGTTTTTTTATCCAGTCTCCAGTTGATGGACATTTGGGTTGTTTCCAAGATTTAGCAATCACAAACTGAGCTGCTATAAACATGGGTGCACATATGTTACTGGATATGAATCTTTTCATTCTTGTGTGTATATACCTGGTAGAGCGATGGCCAGGTCAAATGGGACCTCCAATCCTAGCTTTTTGAAGAATTTCCAAACTGATCTCCACAGAGGTTATACGAGTTTACATTCCCACCAACAATGGAGAAGGGTTCCCTCTTCTCCTCAGCCTCACCAACATTTTTTGCAGGCTAATTGTGAAACAGCAGCCATTCTTTGTGGAGTGAGATGAAATCTTAATGTTATTTTCATTCACATCTCTCAAATGACTAGTGATGTTGAACATTTCTTCATATGCTTCTTAGCTGCTTTTATTTCTTCCTCTGAAAAGTGTCTGTTCATTTCAAATGCCCATTTTTGTATTGGGTCTTTAAATTTGGGTGGATTGATTTTTTTTGAGCCCTTTATATATTCTAGATAGTAACCCTTTGTCTGAGAAGCAGCTGGTAAAGATTCTTTCCCATACTGTTGGTTGCCTTTTCACTTTGCTGGTGGTTTCTTTGGCTGTGCAGAAACCTCTCAATAGGATGAGATCCCATTTATCAATTTCTTCTACCAGTTCTTATACTATGGAGGATTTGTTCATGAAATCTTTCTCTAAACTAATGTCTTTAAGAGTTTTACCTAACCTGTTTTTTAGCAGGTGTAGTGGGTCTGTTTTAATATTTAGGTCCTTAATCAAGTTTGATTTCATTTTAGTACACAGTAAAAGAGCTAGATCTAGCTTCAGTCTTTGGCAGGTTAAAGTCCAGTTTTTCCAGCATCATTTGTTAAAGAGGCTATCCTTCCTCCACTGGGAGTATTTGGCTCCTTTGTCAAAAATGAGATAGCTTAGTGTGTCTAGAATTGTTTCTGGATCTTCTAATCTACTCCACTGGCCCTCAGGTCTGTTGCTTTGCCAGTACCATGAGGTTTGTACCACAGTGGCTTCGTAGTACAGTTTCAAGTTGGGGATCATAATATCCCTCATCATGTCCTTATTGCTTAGAACTGCTTTTGCTATTCTAGGTCTTTTGTGATTCCAGATGAATTTTTGAATTATTTTCTCTAGATCTGTGAAATATGCCATTGGGAGTTCAATTGGTATTGCGTTAAATCTGTATAATAATTGTGGGAGTATAGTCATTTTGAGAATATTGATTCTTCCAACCCAGGAACGAGGGATGTCTTTCCATTTTCTGGTATCTTCTTCTATCTCCTTTTTCAGAGTGCTGTAATTTTCACAGTAGAGATTTTTCATCTCCATTGTTAGATTGATTCCTAGATATTTCATTTTTGGGGGGTGCTACTGTGAAGGGGATTGATTCCCCAATTTCTTGCTCAGTGACTCTGTTGTTTGTGTATATGAAGGCTAATGATTTTTGAGTATTAACCTTGTATCCAGCTACACTACTAAATTTGGCAATTAGGTCTAGCAGTCTCTAAGCTGAGTTTCTAGGATCCTCTAGATAGAGTATCATGTCGTTAGCAGATAATGACAGTTTAACTTCTTCATTTCCTATATTTATTCCTTTTATTTCTTTGCCTTGCCTAATTGCTCTGGCTAATGTTTCCAACACAATATTGAACAGGAGTGATGAAAGTGGACATTCTTGTCTTGTGCCTGATCTTAGTAGGAAAGGTTTCAGTTTTTGTCCATTTAGGGTAATGCTAGCTGTTGGTTTGTCATAAATAGCTTTTATTAGTTTGAGATACAGACCACCTATTCCAATTTTCTGCAGGGTTTTGATCATAAATGGGTGTTGGATTTTGTCAAATGCTTTTTCCACATCTATTGAGATGATCATATGGTTTCTATCTTTGAGTCTGTTAATGTAGTGTATTACATTTATTGATTTACGTATGTTGAACCATCCCTGCGTCCCTGGGATGAATCCAACTTGGTCAGAGTATATGATCTTTAAAATGGTCCATTGCTTTTGTTATCTCACATTCTATTATGCCCCTACTCTCTTTCTTATCATTATCAATTATATCATTAACTTTGGACAGTATCTCTGTTTTCATCTCAGAGATCAGTTCTGATTTCCATTTTGAGAACTGTGTTCATTACCATCTCAGAGAATCCAGGTGAATGAGCTTCAGCTTGCTCCATTTCACTTTTCTCTGAATTCTCCTCTGGTGATGATCTTTGCATTTGGGTTTTTTAATTTTTCCTCATTTTGATTCTTTTGTCATTGTTTATACTGATAAAATTTCTTACCTGTTGTCTGGGAAACATTTGTTATAAGTTCTTTCTTTCTAGTATTCAGAACCCTTAATAGATGACTAATTTCTGGATCTTCCTCCTTGGATCTGAAATGGCACTTAAGTAACCCCAGTTCACTGGCTATGATCACTAGCATTCCCTCATTCTTCCAGTGAGTGCTTTTTTGACATGGAGGACTAGGCAGAGGAATGCACTGAGGGCCTCTGTCTAGACTCTAGTGCCACTGTTGCAGTTATTCACAGTTCACAAAGAAGAAGGTGATGTCTCTGGAGGCTCTCCCCCATGCAACAGCCTTGTCCAGTTTGGTCCACAAAGAAGTAGAGATTTGAGGACAGTAAGATCACACTTCAGTCTATTTCAGCAGTCTTCTAAGCCTATTTCCTCCAGGCCTCTGGCTCAGTCCACAATTCAGGGCAGTGCAGGACCGGGCAGCAGAGATGATGGCATGGGTGGACCTTCCTGCCAGTTCCCTCCATGCAAACCTACTTGGCCTTGCTTGGCTGGTCTATTTCCCAAGGTCTCTGGTACAGTCCATGATTCAGGACAGTGAAGGACCCAGCAGCAGACAATGACATAGGTGAACCTTCCTGCCAGCTCCCTCTGCATAGCCCCACTTGTCCGTGCTTGGCTCTTCTACTTCCCCTGATCTCTGGTACAGTTTATCAAACAAAGGCTACTATCTAGAATATATAAAAATCTTTAAAAAAAAAAAAAAAAAAAAAAACACCTCCCCCAAATTAGAGAACCAATTCAAAAATGAGTACCCAAAATGAACAGACACTTATCAGAGGAAGAAGTAAACGCAGCTAAGAAGCATATGAAGAAATGTTCAATATCACTAGTCATTTGAGAGATGCAGATGAAAGCAACACTGAGATTTCATCTCACTCCACAAAGAATGGCTGCTATCTCAGAATTAACCAACAATAAATGCTGGTGAGACTTCAGGGAGAAAGGAACCCTTTTCTACTGTTGGTGGGTATGTAGACTGGTACAGCTACTATGGACATTTCTCAAAACACTTGGATTGGAGATCTCATTTGACCTTGCTATTCCTATGCTAGGCATCACATGAAGGAATTAAAAGATTCATATCACAGCAATATTTGTGCACCCATGTTCATAGCAGCTCAGTTTGTGATAGCTAAATCTTGGAAACAACCCAAATAGCTATCAACAGGAAACTGGATAAAGAAGATATGGTTATTTTATAGAATGGAATATTGCTCTTCCATAAAGAATGATAAGTTTTAGACATACCTTAAGAACCTACTCAGAAGTGAAATAAATAGCTCAGAGATGTGTAAATATGGTATCTTTTCTTTGGTGTGAGAAAATGAAGACATAAGTAAGTTCTAGAGTATATGAAAAATATTGTGAAATAGAAAATATTCAAGTGGTAAAGGAGGTAGAGGTATATAATGTAAGCGGAAAATATGATCTTAAAAAACAAGGAACAAACACACACGTAGAGGGTGAGGGGTGGTCAGGGAAATGAGAAAAAAATTAGAATTAAGTCATGTCATATGCTAGTACAAATTTTCAATGTTGATTGTGACCACAATGTATATATAAAATGTACCAATAAAAACAATTATTTTAAAAAATAAAAATTAAAAACAATTCCAGATATATTAAGTTATCTCATCTTTGACAAAGGAACCAAATACCCTCAGTGGAGGAAAAATACCCTCTTTAATAAATAGTCCTGGAAAAATTAGCTTTCAACCTGCAGAAGATTAAAAGAAGACATATCTTTCACCATGCACTAAAATAAAATCTAAGTAGATAAAGTATCTAAATTAGAAAACCTGGAAAATAGGTTAGGTAGAGTTTTTGGAGACATTGGTATAGGGAAAGACTATGAGCAGAAGCTCAGTAGCATGGGAACTAGCAGAAGGAATCAACAATTTGGGATCTCATCTTATTAAAAAGCTTCTACACAGCACAATAAACTATCAATAGAGTGAAAAGACGCTCTAAAAGTTGGGGGGAAAAATTTATCAGCTATTCCTCAGACAAAGGCCTACTAACTACAATATACAAAGAACTTAGATCTCCCAAATTTAATGACCCAGTTCAAAAATGGGCATCTGAAATGAACAGACATTGTTCAGATCAAGTAGGCAGCAAAGAAATATGAAAAAATGTTCAACGTCACTAGTCATTCAAGATATGCAGATAAAAACAAGATTGAGAATCTATCTCAACCCAGAGAGAGTGGATACTTTTGCAAAATCAACCAATAACAAATGCTGGCGAGGCTATTGGCAAAAAGGAACCCTACTCCAGTGTTGGTGGGAATGTAGACTGGTGCAACCCCTGTGGAAATCAGTTCAGAGATTCCTCAAAAAACTAGGATTAGAGGTCCCATTTGATCCTGCTATTTCCCTGCTGGGTATATTCACAAAAGAATTAAAATCGTTATATAACTGAGACATATGTGTGACCATGTTTATAAAGCATATAATAGCTAAGTCTTGGAACCAGTCCAAACCCCCAACAATTTAATAAAGAAGATGTGGGGGCTTTTTTATATATATAATGCAGCATTGCTCAGACATAAAGAATAATTAGAGACAGTTATAGCTAAATAGAAGAATCTTGAGGCCATACTCATAAGCAAAATAATAGGATGCAGATGCCTAAATACCATATTGTTCTCTAGCATTAGAAACTGAAGGTGTAAATGAGGTCCAGAATGTATGATAAGTACTATGAAATAGGAAGAAAGTGTTCAGTGGGAAAGAGTAAATGGGTAGGTGGCAGGGGAAAGCAAAGAAGGAAAAATTGATGGTAAAAAAAAAAAAAAACTAGAAACAAAACTTCTGTATATGGAGGGATGGGAGTTGAAGGGATAGCACGTAAATGAGAAAAAATGAGAATAAGATAAATCAGATACAGATACAAATTCCCAGTGAGGAAAGTGATCATAATTATTCCTAAAATGTACCAATAAACTTAATTTTTTTAATGAATGATAAAGAAAAGTTGTCCTTTTGGCCTCAGTTGTGTGGGTTTCGGTCCATCACATTTGGTCCTGTTTCTTTTGGGCCCCTGGTAAAGCATATGATGGTGGGGCACATGATAATGCAAAACTGCTCTCCTCATGGTTGTAAGGAAGTAGAGGAAGAAGAAAAGCTTGGGTCCCAATATCTCCATCAAGAAACCAGTCTACCTAACTGTAGCTAGGCTCTACCTCTTATAGTGTCCACCACCTGCCATTAGCACCATGGGCTAGGGACTAAGCCATTAACACATGGACTTTTGAGGAATGTCTAGGACCAAACCTATCACAGGGTAAACATGCCACAGCCTAGATCCGGTGACTCAGGATGGAGAAGCACAGGCTGGGTATTACTTTTGAATCCCTAGATGATTCAAACAGGCTTCTGAGATTGAGGTGCTTTTGGGCAGTGAACACAAATGTGGCAATTTGTTGGCAGCACCTGGGGAGATTCTGAAGTCCTCGGTCCCACCTGATGCCCTGGACTTGCTGTGGGCTCAGCCTGGGATGGGCTTTCCACCTGGCTAAAGGACAGCCAAGTTTGAGAGCCACTGCAGAGTATATAAGGATGTTATCATTGGATAGAAAGAAACAGAGAGTTAAAGACCCAAGAAAAAAGTAAAAAATAAAACCATTTAGCTCCTCTGAGAAGTTAGAACCTAACACATCTACCTAGCCTGGTACCCTTCCAAATATAAGTATTAGTAACATGAAAATTTTTTCCACAATCCCCTGGATACCTCCTTTTATTCCCTCTCAGACTTCCTGATCAGCTCCAAAAGCCAACACTTGAAAACAAAGATCCCTGCTTCTTATAAACCATGTAGCCTCAGGCAGGATCTTTAACTCCTTAAAGCCCAATCTCCTCCTCTGTAAAGTGGTTACAGTTAAGAACCACAGTTGTGGATAGTAACAAAGTAGGGGAAGTATCACTTGAGCTAAATCCCCAGCATTTTTTTTTTTTTTTTAGCATTACCATGGATCAAACTCAGCCCCTTGTCCTTCCAAGGTAGAGAGTGATACTAACAATAATAAGCATGAAGAGGCAGGTGTAGTGCTTAAAAAGGAGCCAAATAAACATGTCATTTTAATTATCAGTGGTCTTTTCTAGTCTCTCACAAGTAATAGTTAATAATGATCATTAATATTTAAATGGGATTATTACTTTCCAGGCTCTATTCTAAACAGCTTATATACATTAATTTATTTAATTCTCAGAATAGTTTTACTAAAAAATCTAACATAAGCCCCATTTTCACATGAGCAAACTTGTGAGGGCAAAGAAGTTAACAACTTGTTCACAATCTCAGGGTGCACGAGTGGCAGAGTCGGAGGGCTGCCAGAATTCCATTTCCTAGCCACTGACAGAAGTGATACTCACACTACCTCTAGCCACTCCCATTTCTAGACTGTGTGCTACAACCCTGAACACTGGGGCAGCAGTTAAGATTTGCCAGAGACTAATGAATGCATGAATCAAGCCCTATGCTCATCCCAAGAACCAAGGAGAAGTCAGAGCTTCTTTCTTACTGTCTTTCTGACAGCTGTCTCTTGGTAGGTTAACTTCTGCTTAAGAAATTTAACCTATTTATTCTCTTTATTGAAAAAATAAAGCAAAACAACTTGCTTAAAGAACCAGGCACAGTGCCCAGGGCACCACATTTTCCACCTATATATAGCCCTTTCATTCTTAATGAGTTTGACTTAACTCTCTTAACATTCTTCACTCTCCAAACATTCCACCTGTGATCCCATTAGTCCCATGAAATGCTGTACCTTTTGCTTTGTCTCACAAATTGGCCTATGGAGTTATAGTGCTAAAGCTGGTAAGTGGCATTGAGTGTCCAAGAGTGAAATTGGCACATCATCTATCCCCTGATCTCCGGAGAGCCCGGTGCATGACCTGAGTTTTCACCTAATGAAGTCACATGTTCCAGATCGCTCCTTCAGGCCTCCCTGAGCCCTTCATTTAAGTTTGTTGGTTCAATTTAAGCATTTCTCCAGAGCCACCCTGCTCTGATGTTCAGGCATGCCATGAAGCATCAGGAGTGTCTGTGTTTTATTGCTTTGTGATTGCACAAACCTGCTATGTAGCTTCCTAGATGTCCACTTTCCAGACACTACCCTGTAACACTGGCACTTCTCAGTCATCCATTAGCTTCTCTCCCCAATGGCTCTTCTTTTTCTCTGCTCCTATTTTTTTTTAACATGTTCACTAGCCCCTTATTTTTGGGCCACAGAGACAACAAGCCAATCAGTTTACATACAGGAGAGAACTTAACCCATCTTCTAGCAGTTTCCTTTCAGGAGAAAAGTGCATATAGGAAGGCACCAATTTAGGGTGAGTGAGTTTCTGAAGATGCAGAATCGTGGCTCCCCAAGGACAGGATAGTTTCTAAAAAGTCCTTTTCTGCAGATGCCCAGAAGGAGCCTTGTTGGGAACAATCCTATTTGGGAAAAATAATCACATAATCAGACTATGACTGGGCCAACTTTCCTGCCTGCAGATGGACATTGGGACTTAACTCTTGTCTTTACCTCTGGTAGCTACAGGGACTGAAGTGGTCCCACATGCTGTGATGCTCCAGGGCAGAACTACTCCAAGATCTACATAATTCCTCGGGGACTATCACTTGCATCTTTCCTGCCCTATGGGACCTTTACATAATTCTTCAAGGATTACTGCTGGTACTTTCCCTGCCTTCTGAGTCATTTGAGTCCTTGATTACTTGAGAGGTGCAGAATAAAATGGATAGCATGCTCTGGACTACTGTCTTTTACTACCGAGAGTATCATGGTTCAAACTAAAACTCAGCTTTTTCTCTAAGTCTCATGCCTGCCTATTTACTGATTATTTCACTTTGTGCTGTCAGGCTCACAAGAAACTAGAACTTACTGCAGAGGTTCTCATTACATCCTGTTCCCATTTCCCACAGAACCATGACCGCTGGACTGTCACACCATGGGAGGAATGTAGATCCCAGGTGCAACTGCAAGGTTAGAATTCTGAACTCCATCAGTGAACTACTTGTGTGACTTTGGGGCTGTACTTGACTTTCTTCGTGACCTCAGTTTCCCTGTCTGTAAAATAGAAAAATTATGTTTGGTGTGGAATTAAAGGGCATAGTGCATTTAGAAGACTTGGCAGTAAATATTCAAGAAATTATTAATGTACTTGTTGTTATTTTCATTATCCTTAGGGCCACAGCACCTGCCCCTGGCCTTGCAGCCCCCACTGTATCTTTCTGCACACCCCTCCCCTTCTTTGTCTCCTCACTATGCTGCTGTAATAAGAGATTCTGGCTCCTGAGGAGGCACACAGAGATTACATTTTCCCTCTTTAATATCAATTATTTTAAAAAGTGAGTATTTCAGGATTTACCCTAAGCTATCACAGCAGTTATAGAGTATGTTGGGGGGGGTGTGCTTGTGAGATTTTTTTTCACTTTTTAGTGTATTGTGAGTATTATTTGCCTTCTTTTTAGTTTTTTAAGCATACAGATATTTTAACTTAACTTATGCCTTTAAAGATTAGACAAATAGATAAGAAATATTTATCATCCCAGTCAGATGAATTTTCCTGTGACTCAGGAATTCCACAGGAGCGGGTTCCATTTGGGTTCCACACAGTGAATGCCATCCATGCCCATCCATGGGAAAGGGGGGTGGGATAAAGGGGAGGCAAGTGTGTTGCTTAGATGAAGAGAACTGAGACCCAGCTGGGCCAGAGGGAGGAGACTGTTAGTCTTGACCTCTTTCTCCAACACCTTCTGGTCCAGAACACTGCCTGCATCCATTTCAGGGGTTCTTTTGCAGTTAATTTTTGTAGTTAGGATAGAAAGAGACTTACTTTCTCCCTAGCTGACAAATGGCCTTAGCTATTAATGCTGGATGCCAGAGCCATGTGAACTAAAGCAGGCTTCTTTGTGTGCATTGTTATGAGGACATTGATGGATTCGGGCTTCCATTGCTATGGATTAGGAACTATGACTGAAAATAATGTTCAGTGTATTCTTAGTCCAAGTTCAGAATGAAAGTAGTCTCTGTTAAAACAAGAAGCCTAAATTTATCCCTATCTAGGCATGGCCAAACTTTCTAGCATTTCTCTGCCTTCCAAATTTTATTCCCATCAATGAAAAAGTGCTTAGCAACATCACACTTTAATCAGAAACACCAAACTTAATAAGAAACAGAAAACCTTTTTGAGAGCAATTTGATGATACCTGTCAAAATTTATTTTGCTTCAATCAATTTGATTGCCTCGATATGCAGAACTATATGGTACACGTACATGCCTATGTATTGTAGCACTGTCTGTAACAGAAACATTGGAAACAACATAAATCTATCTTTAGATGTCTGGTTAAATAAAGTATCATATACCCAAACAACAGAATATAGCCAATCATTTAAAAGAAGGAAGGCTGACTCTAAAAGCTGAGAAGGAAGATATCCACAGCACATTGTCAGGAGGGAAAAATATGCATGAGAAAGCCTACTTATATAAACAGGAAAGTAATTCATTGATGGGCCCATCTAGACACAAAAGGTACAAAATATTTTAAAATATTTTATCTCACATAGCAAATTTTTATATAAGGCTTACAATTTTCCAGGCATTGTGCTAAACTCTTTATAGTTATTGACTCATATAATCCTCATGGCATACTGAGGCAGGGATTATTACTATCCTCACATTTCAGGTAGAATAGGATTGCACAGAACCTAGAATGATACACTGAAAGTATATAATAGTTACAGCTGAGCTTCTGACTCAGGAATTTGTCTCAAAACCTCTTTAACCATCATTTTGTGCTCCTTTTAAGTATTGATTTATTTTTTTAAAATAGATACCTAGTACATTTATTTAAAAATTTAATGATTAACCAATAAAAGAGTTGAATCCCTCTTGGGACATGACAATTGCTGTTATAAGATGTTGTGGAATCAAGGTTTAGGTTTTGAGAACAGAACATGGCCATGTGAACCAGCTATTTGTCTTTGAAGTACAGAAAATGAAGAATCTGTTGCCACTCTGGATACTTCTGACATCCCTCTCAGGAGGAAAAGCAGACTCTGGAGACCCAGATTTGAGGCACCCTTCCCTGTGGTCCTCACAGAGAAGTCAGGAGCATGGGCCTTCCTCAGGGAGGTCCCTGGCCAAGCTCCTGCACAGCAGGGTTAGAGAGTAGACTGGAAAGAGAAAGGAAGCTACACTGGCTGTGGATGCTCAGTTGTCACAGAGTTCTTGAAAAATCTCCCAGAAACCCTCTTCTCTCTAAAGCGAACTCTTAAATTGGTGACCCTCAAATCGGTGACAAGCAGGAGAATTAATCTGAGGGTTTCACTTAACTGATGGCCTCACACAGGAAGATCATTAGGAATTTCGAGAGATATGTGAGGGCATGGAGAATAAAGAAGAAAATGTAATTGTCTATAAAATAAATAACAACAAAAAGAGCAAGTCTTCTAAATCTGACTAAACAAGACAAATACAACCCCAAATCATACATATATGACCTAAAGAGAGATCCGGTGTGGAGTAGAGGATTCCAAGTATATGTGGAATGCTGGGAGAGTGGCCCTAGCAGTCAGGAATGTTAGATGCAAGGAAAAAGCTTCCTCAAGACAGCTTAAGGAAAGCATAGGGGGCTCAATATGACAAGGACAGATAAATGTCTCGTGGAAGCCAGGAGCAGTTCACAGCCAGGTAAGAGCAGACTCGAAATTTGGAAATCCAGCAGGCACCTTGGGAACAGAACCCACAGACCTGCCAAGATGCCAGTGGGTGCAGATCCTCCACCAGCTCACACAGCAGATGGAAGTGGCTTCTCTATCTGGTCACCTTCTCCAGGCTTTAATCAACAGATAGTCAAGAGATAGTTGCAGCATCTGTAACAAGCTGGCAGTGTCCTTGGTTCCCTGGACTATTTTTGGAATCTACTGCACAAACCTCTTAGCCCTCTCCACAAGAGGAAAGGACAAGACTGCACTTCCTTTTCTCTGTGTGCTGCCAAATTTTTTCCTCATTTCTATATTCTTTCTTTTTCTCCTATGACATTGGCTGTCCAGAAAGTCACTCACAGTCTCCCTTATAACACATCTTGCTCCCTCCCCAAGCCCTTGTTCCCCCCAGGTACTTTGCCATAGTTGCTAATTGATGGTTCAGAGGAATCAGCTACAAATCTCAACCAAAAAGTACTATTTTTCTTACAAGGACCTTCCCTGGCTTGGTTTCTGCTGAAAGATGTGCCTGAGAAGAGGATTTGGTGCAAGTAGCTTATTTTGGGGGTGCTTCTGGGAGCAGGAATGAGGAAATAGTAGAGAAACAGAAAAATTCCATTGAAGAGTAAAATCACCTCTGTAGGCAACAGGGACACCATCATGGTAAGAAGAGACCTCTGGAAGATGCTCAGAGTTCTCCCACAATTACCAGCTAGAAGTTGTATCCATAGATTCCAATGCCCTTTGTTTAAAGGTTGTCCACAGGGGTCAGCATGTCTCATTACTTCCTGGAAATTCCTATGTGAAAACCAGAAGTCCTCACAATTTTGAAGGTCTCTGAGGCAGAGGGTAGTGGAGGAGGAAATCAGACAAGCTCACAGCAACATGCTATCAGCACCAGAAAAACAAAGTTTGCATGGAACTGTCTACCATTTTGCAGCCAGTTCACCAGTGGTCTGAACAGGGATGTGACACAAAAACCTACCTAAGATATGTTTTTGTTCCTCAAAGTCATATGTGCACATGATTTAAAATTGTTGTGTGGAGTATAGAATAAAAAGTAGCAATGTCCTACTCCAGCCTTCCTTCCTCCTAGTTCCACTCTCCTAAGCCATCAACATGCAACTGATACTAGTTTTTCTACAAGTTACTTCCAATTACTTCTATTTCTTACCATTTCTCATCCTTCCTCCCCAGCCAACAGTTTCTCAAAGAGTTTGCAACTTGATCTTGATCTACTTTTCTACCAAAGGGATCTCAGGTGAGAAATGTGAGAGAAATGTACCCAGAGAACTAATGAGCTCTTTGGAGAAACCCTTGGACCTCATCAAGGTCACTGTCAGCAGTGGGTCTTTCTAGACTAGCAGTCAAACTCTATCCATAAGAATTCTTGAATTTGTGCTATTTTGCTGCTATCCTGAGATGACTGCAGGGTTCAGAGGCACCTGTGATGATGATGCAAAGGCAGAACACAGAGAAATACAAAGCTGCACACTGTTTCCAAGGACAGCAAAAATTACTTTGGCTAAACACTGATTCAAACATCTGAAGAGGGAGTTTGCAACAAAGCAAGTTTCCAGTGACTATTCAGAACCTTTCTCTGTCGAGATAGTGGAAGCAACATGTGAAGCCCATATTTACTGGACCAAACATAATTCCAGACATTCTACTCAAGAGAGTTCTTAGGACCCTTGTTAGACCATATATAATATGGCTTGAGTCATGCACTAATATAAAGAGCTGCAAAACTAGCCATTAAGTTAGACGTTAAGTCCAGCAGCTATGGAATTCTGTCTTATCCATCACAGCACTGGCCTTTAACTGAATGACCCTAAGTCAGTCACTCAATTTCTCCATGTACTGACTGACTCACCAGTAAAAGAGGGATAATCGTGAACTCAACTTCAAAGGATTATTAGAAGGATTGAGTAAGATAGGAAGTCTCCATACATTTGTGAGGAAAGAATATTTCTAAAATGTTCATTCTGTTTTGGATTGACACCCTCAAAACTACAATAAAATTGCCAATTATTTAGCTGTGATGGATGTAGGTTTCTGACCACATACTGTTAGGTTCTATACTTATCTTAAGTGGATCACAAGCTATTATCAGTCAACATCAGGCTCTAGACCATACAGAGAAACCCTGAAAACACAGATATAAAGGACTGAGCATGATGTCTGGCACAAAGTAAGGCCCTGATAAATTTTGACTTTCACAATTATTCTTGCTTCATATGTGCTGAAAACTTAATGGAAATTTTGCTGTCAGGACCCATCTCTAGCTGAGCTGGAAAGAGTGGAGCTGTGGGAATACCACATTAAAAATAATGAGCCAAAGGAAAATAAGCATAAATCCCTTAATCACTGGTCACAATAGTAAAAATCAGAGAGAAGTCAACTCTTCCTTGTTTCATTTTCCATGTGGAACTGGTGCTCCACTTGGAGCTTCGGGAATCCATACAGAATGAAGACAAAGAGGGTCTCACTTCCTGGGGATCAAAGGCTGCTGTAGATTTTGGACCTTGGGGCCAGGGCTCAAGGCCTAGAGACTGACTCTTCCTAAGAGTGGGTGGCCTGGGGCCTTAGGAGTGGCCTACAGCTCCATCCCCAGCTGAAAATCATGAACCAAGCACCAGCTTAGGTGTGAAGGCAGCTTACCCCAGACAACCAGAAAAAGGTCTTTGACAGTTTTTATGGTCAGGGCTGAGAAATCACTTTTCTTTGCCCAAGAACTGCTCTCCTCACATGTGACCAAAACATCAACCAAAAAAGGGCAATATTCATATGCCAAAGGCTTATTTTTCAGTGCAAACTTTGTAGAGAACCATTCCTATTCAGAAAATGCCTGTGTTTGGAGAAAACTCTTTTGTAATTCAGATGTTTGCAGATCAAGAGTAGCAATATCAGCCGACCCAAATTTAAAGACCCAATTCAAAAATGGGCATCTGAAATAAATAGATACTTTTCAGAGAAAGAAGTAAGAGCAGCTAAGAAGTATATGAAGAAATACTCAACATCATTAGTCATTTGAGAGATGCAGATGAAAACAACACTGAGATTTCATCTAACTTCTCAAAGAATGGCTGCCATTTCAGAATTAGCCAGCAACAAATGTTGGTGAGGCTGTGGAGAAAAGGGAACCCTCCTCAGGCCAGGGAGTTAGCTCAGTGGTTCCGGCGCCTGTCTTGCAAGCACAAGGACCCAGGTTCGATCCCTGGTAACCATATACCATACTGGGTGTGGAGACTCACACCCAGCAGCAACCAGTACCACATACCACAGTGCCGGGCCTGGTGGCTCACACCTGTAATCCCAGCACTTGGGAGGCAGAGGCAGGAAGATTGCTGTGATGTGAGTTGGAGGCTGAGCTCAGGGCCAGCCTGAACCACAAAGCGAGACCCTGTCTCAAAAAAAAAAAAAAAAAAAAAGGAACCCTCCTCCACTGTTGGTGGGAATGTACACTCGTACAACCTCTGTGGAGATCAGTGTGAAGATTCCTCAAAACACTAGGACTGGAGATCCCATTGACCTGGCCATTGCTCTGTTAGGCATATACACAAAGGAATTAAAAGAATCATTTCACAGTGACATATGTGCATCCATGTTTATAGCAGCTCAGTTTGTGATTGCTAAGTCTTGGAAACAGCCCAAATGTCCATCAACTGGAGACTGGATAAAGAAGATGTGGTTTTTCATAGAATGGAGTACTACTCTGCCATTAAAAATGATAAGATTGAGTCATTCATAATCAAATAGATGTACCTTGAGGATGTTCTCATAAGTGAAATAAACAGGTCACAGATGTGTAAATATCATATTTTCTGTGGTATGAGAAAATGAAGTTGTAAACAAGTTGTAGTATGTATAGTTAATATTGTGAAGTAGAAAATATTTAAAAGGAAAAAGTATAAGTGTAAATAACGAGGGGAAAACAAATGTGGTAATAATAAAGAAAAAAGAAAACAAAAATCATGTATATAGGGGATGGGGGGATGCAAGGCGGGGGGAAAAGGGAAAAATTAGAATAAAAAAAAGAGTAGCAATATTTATGGAACCCCAATGCAAAAACAAATGTGAAGTCTATGAAATAGTTCGAACCATGAAAAATATTTCTTGGGGATCAAAGTAATGTGAAAAAATTCAGGCTTTTCTTCCTTTCTAGGTAACATTTTTCTCAAAGTCATCCCATGACCCACTGAGTTGGTTCTAGTAACTTTCCACATACTATTTGCAATTATGTGAGTAGGAAACCCGTGGTTTTAAGTAGCTCTGCTCAGTCAGGAATCAGTGCTGAATATGGAAATGTTCACTTCTTTAGCCTCCTGTTAGGATTGATGTTCTTTTCAGGAAGGGCCTTGCCAAGCAGCACAGGGCCCAAAGGTATATGACGAGAACAGTTTGGAAAAAGAGACACAGAATAGTAGGGAGATGATAATGATAGTGAGCTTCAATATTGTCTGGATTAAACATAAGCAAAGAGAAACTTAATCAATGAATCTAATAACAAGTATGTATATGTGATCACACACACACACACCACTGTAACAGAGACACTTCAGAATTTTAGTAACAAGCCATGTCTTAGTTGGCTATAACAAAAGTACCTATGCAAAGTGGCTATAACCAAAATGCTGATCCAAATCAACACACAACAAATTTAAACAATAGTCATGTATTGCTCACAGTACTGGAGGTTAGGAATTCCAAAGTAAATGTGTCAGCCAACTGAGTGTCTCGTGATGGCTCTCTTCCTGCCTACAGATAGCTGCCTTACATTGTAACTTCTCATAGCAAAGATAGTAACTGCTTCCCTCATGTCTTATTTGAAGGGCTACATTCCCTAACCTAATACTCCCAATGGTCCCACTTCAAAGTGCCATCACAGCGATGATTAGGATTTTACCACAAGAACTTGAGTAAACACATTCAGTCCATAGCAGGTTGCCTGGTAAGAAAGACAAATAACTACAATGCCATGAATTCATAATGATAACAATAATCATGGGCAGATTTGAGCATGAATACAAAAGCTCAAGAAAAGGCCACTTTTCTGCCACTAGGACAATATACCCAACACCCACAACTTAAAGGAAGGGAGGTTTATTTTGCCTCAGTTTAATACATAGTCAACTGGTACCAAGGTAGAAATGGTAGAGTGGAAGGGAAGGTCAAAGGAAAGCTATTCAATGTATGGTGACCAGGAAACAGAAGGGGAAAGGAGAAGCTGGGGACAGCTATGTAACCTTCCAGATCATGTCCCTTATCATGTACCTCTTCCAAACAAATCTTATCTACTAGTAGCACATTCAGCTATAAACTCATCAGTAGATTACTCCACCGGTAGAGTATGGCACCTCCGTGATCCAATCACCTCCCCAAAGCCCTATCTCTGACCACATAAGACCGTAGAGAAACACATTAAATCTAAATCACAACATTCTGCCCCGACCTCCTAGAAGTTTATGTCCATCTCATTGTGGAAAATTTAAATCCTTCTCTAATAGATTCCGAAGTCTTAACAGTTTCAACACTACTGAAAACTCCAAGTCCAAATCTCCTTTGAGATTCAAGATCCACTCTAGGGTGTGAGCCCCTAAAAAAATCAAAAAGAAAGAAAATACTTTCCATGTACAACAGCACAGGATACGTAGTTCTATTCCAAAAGGGAGGAAAAGGGATAGGAAGTAATTGGACCAAAGGAAAACTGAAAATCAGCAGGGAAAATATCAAATCCTGTAGCTTCAAGTACAGTACCCGGGGCAGGTTGTATTGAGATATGAGCTCCAAAGGGCTTGCATAGCCCACCCCTATAATATAACAGGTGACAGTCCAAATGGTCTCTATCTTAATTTCCACTCACGAACTCTTCATATTTTTCCAGCTCTTGGGAGTGGGACTGATCCTTACCTTTATATTCAGTTTCACGCATCAGTCACTCAGGTGCACATTTTTTGGCTTTCCAGGCCTTCTTTTGAAATATAAATGAAATCTGCCATAACCCCTTAACTCTTGCACTCTGTATGCCTGAAAAATTAGAACCACATTGATTATACCAAGGTCTGCCATCAGCTCAAGCAATATCCAGGACCCTTGGACCATGACTGCAGTGGTCTTGGAGAGCCTGGATGGCAGAACTCAGGGAAACACTTTCTTAGGTAGTGCTGTATGAAACCCTGAGGCTCTCTTCTCAAAGAAAAGCCATTGACCATTTTACAGGCTCAGGCCTGGGGTCTGGTGAATTCCTGAAATACCCTTAAGCCATATTTCCTATTGTCTGAATGCAAAGTATTTTACTTCATAATAGTTATGCTTATTTTTTCCATAACCACACTCTCTGGCCCCAACTTTTCATACTGGTCAAGATGCAAAATGCTTACAGCTAAACCATAACAACACACACATACACACAAATGCTCTTCTTTCTGCATTCAGGGTGTCTAGTATCAATCAAATTGATAAAACCAATGGCAGTTCCACAAATAAGCTTTGCTCTGAAAAATTGAAAATTAATTGAATAAGCATATATACAAATTCTAAGTCCAGATTTGTTCTATAGATAAAAGCTATTGAGTTTATCTATCTAGTATTTAATTTATATTTCAACACCTTCTTCAAAAAGAAAATATTTTCATAAAATTAGATAGAAGCAACAGTTCCCAAAACTTTAGCCATTGCCCAACATTTCATAACATATATTTCATAACAGTTCTAGGACAGCTAAATATTATAGAAATTTTACAGTCAATTTATAGAACATTTTACAGAGTCTATCTCATCTTGAAAGCCTGAATTATCTTTTAGCTCAATCAAATCCCATCAAAAACTATAAACTTGTAGGACATAATTTTGTGAATCCATTATGTCCTAAAGTTTGCACTAGAAAGGCATTGGCAGGAACTTATGAATAATTCACACCCAAGTATCTGTGAATTTCTTTTGAAAATCTGGCTTAATTTCCATAAAATAGCTCTGGAATTCCACAAAATGTGCTTCTATTTTATTCAGAACATTTCGTTCATCAGAAAGAAAAGGATATAATCTCAAATTACCATATGCTGAAATGAAGCATGTGTGAGCCAGTGAAGATGTTGTCAGTAGCTAGGAAAAGAAAGCCAAATTCAGACTGCCTCAGACACTGCTCGGGATTTACTGAGTCATGTAATTTAAGGTTCAAAACTAACACAGATCCTAGACATGATGTGTTCAAAACCCCAGTTCAACATCTCTTTATTTCCCATTAACTTCGTCTCTGTGTGAGTTTCTTCTGGGTGGCTTCCTTATTAAGACAGCAGTGGCAGCAAGCCCAGGCTTCATAACTACAGCCTTTGTCATCAAATATGAAAGATATCCTATGTCCCAGAGCTACCAGCAAATTTTCAGTGCACAACATTGATTAGCCAATGTCTCAATAAATCCTGTGGACTACAGAAATGTCATACCCTGAATCGATAGTTGTGGACCAAAGAGGCAAAGCGAGACCTGGATTTGCAACATTTGCCAAATTACATAGCCCTAGTAGTCTCATCATAGCCAATAAAGCATGCAAGAAAGAAGGGAAATCGAAAAACCGTGAAGAATGACAGAAACATTGGCAGTAGACGGGGAAGGAAAAAATAATAAAATACATTTCACAGGCATTGAGTGAAAAGCAGTGCCTTTTCCCAATATGTCTACTTAATGTTTATATATATAAAGAACAGCAATAGCAGGTACCAAAATACTCCTCTGTCATGACATGAGTAGTCATCTTTTTATTTTTAAAAATATATGTAAATATGAATAAATATATTACATTTACATTAAGAAAAATATATTTTCATAATATACTCTGCCAAAACAAAACAAAGCATGTCTGCAAAATATGCCAGTGTTCAGTCCTCCTGAGCAGCATTCTTTATTTAATTATGTATAATCAATCAATAAACATTCCTCTCATGCAAAGAAATAGAATGAAATAATTTAGTAAAGGAAATGGCTGCTTTTCCACATTATACACTTGTTCCTTCTGTAATAATCACCTAAATATGTATTGATCACCTATAATCCACCATAACAGTTGAAGAATTGTTCCAAAACAATTTTGCTGACATTAATCTTTTGAATAATATTCAAATTTTTAATTGGGGTAAAAATATTAAAATAAATGTGTGTTTTACACATTAATCATCTTCTTCAATTATTACTATGGGTTTACTTACACTTGCAAGTAACACCAGAACAGAAAAAAAAATGATAAAATAGATAGACCAGCAAAACTATCAATTAATTATGTGAAGCACTTAAATTATCAAAAGTCATCTTCCTTACTTTAAAAACAGCTGTGACATCTGAGTGACAGGTTTAATGAAATGACAGGAATTCATCTTTCTTCCTCTTTCCCTCATTCATAAACATTTTTGTTAATTTCAAAATGGAAAATTTTAAGAATTAATGATATTGTCCCCCTCAAGCATGTCCTTCTAAGTGTATATCTATTAAAATGAGAAGTTCACCGGTGCCACTGAATCTGTGCCGGGGTTGGAGCTTACTGGCCTCCAGGCCCACACCAGAAGAGCACCCAGGGACTGAGTCTAGCAGCGGGCAGCTCAGGAGAGGGTGACTGTGCCACCGAATCGGCGCTGGGGTTGGAGCTTACTGGCCTCCAGGCCCAAGCCGGAGGAGCGCCCAGGGACTGAGGTTAGCAGGTCAGAGTCTGACTTTCTCCATGTCAACTGCTAAAGCACATCCAGTTATCTTGTATTGGTGAGTAGGTGGGCCTGTTGGAACCTCAGCCCCTACAATTGCAGCTGCACAGGGCCTACAGCCTACTGGCCTCCAGGTCAACGGCACAAGTGAGCCCAGAGACTCTGTATTGGTGAGCAGGCAGACTCATTGAAATCTCAGGCAGCACCATTGTAGCAGTACAGGAGCCAGAGCCTTCCTGCCCCTGAAGCAGATGGGAGAAGGTGTTCTAATGGTATTGACTGAGTGCCTCAGATGGTGTGCCAAAACTAGGTATTTTTCTTTAGGTCCCAATACAGACTGTAAAGAACAACCCAGGAAACACTGCTATTTTAAGGTTCCTAACTATTAGGAGGAAAGTGACTTGCAACAAACAGCACTAGAAAACAGGGCAGGTCAGAGATGAGGAAACACTCAAAGTCTCAGATACAAAAATCCTAACCTCAAGGTAACACAGGGGAAAGAGAAATAGAGAAGTTTGAAGCCCAGTCTCCAGGGTCCTCAGAAATGGTAACCAAAGCAGATCTAGTAAAATGGAAATCAGAACTGATCTCTGAGATGAAAGCAGAGATACTGGACACTGTCAACACGATGATTAATAAAGCTAAAGAGGAAATCATGGAGTTGATAGAATCCAAGATAGCAAAAGCAATGGAACCTTTTAAACACCTACAAACAGAAGTCCAGGAAATTAAGAAAGAAAATGAAAGCTTGCACAATAGAATGAATTTGGCAGAAGACTGAGTTTCAGACCTAGAAGACAGGATCTCAACCAATGAACTGGAAAGGCATAATCTATGGAAAATAGCAAGCCATAATGAAAAGTCAATACAAAAGCTCCTTCATGATTCAAAGAAGAATAACATAAGATTGATTGGAGTCACTGAGGAAGCAGGAGACAAGGCTAAAGATATCAAAAAATGATTCAGAGCTGGGGAGTTAGCTCAGTGGTTCTGGTGCCTGTCTTGCAAGAGCAAGGACCTGGGTTCAATCCCTGGAAACCACATATGATAATGGGTGTGGAGACTCACACCCAGCAGCAACCAGTACCACATACCACAGTGCCGGGTATGGTGGCTCATGCCTGTAATCCCAGCACTCGGGAGGCAGAGGCAGAAGGATTGCTGTGACATAAGTTGGAGGCTGAGCTCAGGGACAGCCTGAACCAAAAAGCGACACCCTGTCTCAAAAAAACCTTTAAAAAAACCAAAAAACAAAAGAAGCTATTCACACAGATAATGGCAGAAAACTTCACAGAAAAAGGTAAAGAATTGGACATACAAATATATGAAGCATACAGAACGCCACATGCCCACAACATGAAAAAATCTATACCTAGGCATATCACCATAAAACTCCCGGATATCCAAAAAAAGAATGAAATACTGAAAGCAGCCAGAGAAAAGAAAACAGTTACATTCCAAGGGAAGCCCGTCAGGATCACAGTGGACTTCTCAATTCAAACACTCAATGCAAGAAGAGCTTGGAGTGAAGTCTTTCAAGCCCTAAAGGAAAACAACTTCCAACCCAGACTGACGTATCCTGCCAAACTATCCTTCAAAATTGATGGGGAAATCAGATACTTTCATGACAAAGAACACCTGAAAAACTTCACAAATACGAAACCTGTGCTCCAGAACATTTTAAAGAATATCTTGGAGAAAAATAAGGAAATTTACAAATCCATGAGACCTAACCGAGTCAACCGATGGGACCAAACAAGAAACGGATGGGGAAAGGGCAGAAGTACAATAACACAGCCAAGAACAGGAAAAAATGGCAGCACTAAATTTACCTATATCAGTCATAACCATTAATGTCAATGGACTCAATACGCCAATTAAGAGATACAGACTGGCATAGTGGATCAAAAAGCAAGATCCTACAATCTGCTGCATACAAGAGACACACTTAATTCAGAAAGAAACCCATGGAATAAAAGTAAAGGGATGGAAAATAATCCTCCATGAGACAGGAAACAGCAAGAAAGAAGGAGTGGTGATTTTATCTGCAGACAGAATAGACTTCAAGCCAAAACTGATAAAGAGAGATAAAGATGGACACTATCTTTTAGTTCAGGGAAAAATCCAAGAGACAGAAATCACAATCTTAAATATCTATGCTCCAAATTCTAATGTACTCAACTATATAAAACAAATATTAACGGACTTGAAAAACCAGATAAACTCCAATACAATCATAGTAGGGGACATGAATACCCCACTGTCACAAAGAGACAGATCAACTGGACAAAAAGTCACAAGGAAATCCTTGAGCTCAACCAGACTCTTCAGCAAATGGACTTAATAGATGCCTAAAGAGTATTTCACCCCACAAAGTCAGAATTTAAATTCTTCTTAGCTTCTCATGGATCATTCTCCAAAATAGACCACGTGCTCATTCATAGAACAGGTTTAAGCAAATATAAAGGGATTGAACTTATCCCTTGTATACTATCAGACCATAGTGCCCTGAAATTGGACCTTAATAGCAAAGGAAAGCCCAGGATTTTCACAAACACATGGAAACTGAACAACACTCTGCTGACCAACCAATGGGTCACAGAAGAAATTAGAGAAGAAATTGAGCAGTTCTTACAACTAAATGATAAACCCAGTACAACATATAGAAATTTATGGGACACAATGAAAGCAGTTCTACGAGGAAAATTCATAGCAGTGAAAGCCTATATCCAGAAAATGGAGCAAGCTCAAATAAACAATTTAATGCTGAACCTCAAGCGACTAGAAAGAGAGGAGAAAAACAAACCCAAAGCTCACAATAGGCAAGAAATTATAAGGATCAGGGGAGAAATTAATGCACTAGAAACCAAGAGAATGGTTCAAAAATAGCAATGAATCCAAAACTTGGTTCCTTGAGAGGATAAACAAAATTGATAGACCCTTAGCCAACCTCATTAAACAATCAAAGGAAAAGGCCCATATCTATGCTATTAGGAATGAGAATGGAGAAATTACTACCGATCCAGAGGAAGTCCAGAGGATAATCAACACCTACTTTGAAAATTTATACTTCAATAAAATGGAAAATGTAGAAGAAATGAACAGATTTCTAGACACATATGAACTCCCAAAGCTGAATAAAGAAGATAGAGAAATGTTAAATGCCCCAGTAACAATCTGTGAAATTGAAAATGTAATTCAAAACTTGCCAACAAAGAAAAACCCTGGACCTGATGGTTTTACTGCTGAATTCTATAAAACTTTTAAAGAAGAGTTAGTGCCTCTACTTCTGAAACTGTTCAATGAAATTGAAAGGGAAGCAGTACTCCCAAACTCATTCCTGGAAGCAACCATTACCCTGATTCCAAAAGCAGAGAAAGACCCAACCAAAAAAGAGAACTACAGGCCAATATCTCTAATGAAAATTGATGCAAAAATCCTCAATAAGATTCTTGGCAAACAGAATACAGAGAATTATCAAAAAGATTATACACCCTGACCAAGTTGGATTCATCCCAGGGATGCAAGGATGGTTCAACATACGTAAATCAATCAATGTTATACACTATATTAACAGGCTTAAGGACAAAAATCATATGGTCATCTCAATTGATGCAGAAAAAGCGTTTGACAAATACAACACCCATTTATCTTCAAAACCCTACAGAAGATCAGAATAGATGGTCTGTATCTCAAACTAATAAAAGCTATCTACGAGAAACCTTCAGCCAGTATCCTACTAAATGGTCAAAAATTGAAACCTTTCACAGTAAGATCACGAACACAAGGGTGTCCTCTCTCACCACTTCTGTTCAATATACTTCCGGAAATATTAGCCATAGCAATTAGCAATAGAAAGAAATAAAAGGAATAAAGATTGGAAAAGAAGAAGTTAAATTGTCATTATTTGCTGATGACATGATACTCTATCTAGAGGATCCTAAAAACTCAGTTAAAAAACTGCTGGACCTAATTGCCAATATTAGCCGCGTAGCTGGTTTCAAGATCAACGTTCAAAAATCAATAGCCTTCATATACACAAACAGTAGACCCACTGAGATCGAAATTGGAGAGTCAGTCCCTTTCACAATAGCACCCCCAAAAATAAAATGCCTAGGAATCAATCTAACAAAGGAGGTGAAAGACCTCTACTCTGAAAACTATAGCACTCTGAAAAAGGAGATAGAAGATGATATCAAAAAATGGAAAGACATACTTTGCTCCTGGGTAGGAAGAACCAATATTGTCAAAATGGCTATACTCTGAAAACTACTCTACACATTCAATGCAATCCCAATTCAAATCCCAACAGCATATTTCATAGATCTAGAGAAAAAAAATCAAACTTTCATCTGGAACCACAAAAGACCTAGAATAGCCAAAGCAATTCTAAGCAACAGGGACATGCTGGGGGGTATTCTGTTTGCCAACTCCAAACCTGAAACTATACTATAAAGCCACTGTGATAAAAACTGCGTGGTGCTGGCAAAGTAAGAGACCCGAGGATCAATGGAGTAGACTAGAAGATCCAGAAACTACTCAAGATACACTGAGCCACCTCATCTTTGACAAAGGAGCCAAAAATCCTCAATGGAGGAAAGATAGCCTCTTTAACAAATGGTGCTGGAAAAACTGGGCTTTAACTTGCCAAAAGCTAAAACTAGATCTAACTCTTTCACCGTGTACCAAGCTAAAATCAAAGTGGATAAGAGACCTAAATATTAAAACGGACACTCTAAACCTACTGCAAAACAGGTTAGGTAAAACTCTTGAAGACATTGGCTTAGGGAAAGACTTCATGAACAAAACTTCTATAGCACAGGAATTGGCTGAGGAAATCAACAAATGGGACCTCATTCTTTTAAAAAGCTTCTGCACAGCAAAGGAAACCACCAACAGTGCAAAAAGGCAACCAACAATGTGGGAAAATATCTTTACCAGCTGTTCCTCAGATAATGGGCTACTATCTAGAATATATAAAGAGCTCAAAAAAATCAGCCCACCCAAATTTAATGACCCAATTCAAAAATGGGCATCTGAAATGAATAGATATTTTTCAGAGGAGGAAGGAAGAGCAGCTAAGAAGCATATGAAGAAATGCTCAACATCATTAGTCATTCGAGAGATGCAGATGAAAACAACATTGAGATTTCATCTCACTCCACATAGCATGGCTGCCATTTCAGAATCAGCCAACGGCAAATGTTGGCGAGGCTGCGGAGAAGAAGGAACCCTTCTCCACTGTTGGTGGGACTGTAGACTCGTACAATCCCCGTGGAGATCAGTTTGGAGAATCCTCAAAAAGCTAGGACTGGCATTCCCATTTGACCCAGCCATTGCCCTGCTAGTTATATACACACACAAGAATTAAAAGACTCATATCACAGTGACATATGTGCACCCATGTTTATAGCAGCCCAATTTGTGATTGCTATATCTTGGAAACAACCCAAATGTCCATCCACTGGAGACTGGATAAAAAAGCTGTGGTTCTTCTACAGAATGGAGTATTACTCTGCCATAAAAATGATAAGTTTGAATCATTTCTACTTAAATGGACATACCTTGAGGATATCCTCCTAAGTGAAATAAATAGGGCACAGATACCTATCTGTGGTATCGCATCTTTTCTCTGGTATGAGAAAATAAAGATGTAAATGAGTCCTGGCATTGTATGTTATATATTGTGAAATAGAAATTGCTCAATGTAAAATAGGGTGAAGGGGGAAAATGTTAAGATTGTAACAAAAAAACAAGGAAACAAATTTTATGTATATGGGGGGGTGGTAGGGTGGGTAGGGCTACGGGAAAAAATGAGAATTACGTTGTGTCTTATACTGGTACAAATCCCCATATGGAGTGCAATCATGATGTGTATATTTAATGTACCAATAAAGATTAAAAAAAATAAAATGAAAAAGTCTCAAAAGTGGGGGAGGGGGGACATCTGAAATGAACAATCATTTTTCAGATGAAGAAGTAAAAACAACAAAGAAACTTCAAAAAAGGTATGGTATCAGTGGTCATTTAAGTGATGCAAATGAAAACAACACTGAGATTTCATCTCACTCCAGAAAGAATGGCTGCTATCACAAAATCAACCAACAACAAATGCTAATGGGGAGGAGAGGAGAAAGGAAAATTTCTCCAATGTTGGTGGGAAAGTAACTGGTGCAAGCACTGTCGAAATCTGTGTGGAGATTCCTCAAAGAGCTAAGATTAGAAGTCCCATTTAACTCTGCTATTTCCCTGTTAGGTATATGCGTGAAAGAATTAAAATAATCATATCAAAGTGACAGATGTGCACCCATGTTTATAGCAGCTCAGTTTGTAATAGCTAAATCTTGGAAACAACCCAAATGCTCATCAACTGAAGACTGAATAAAGAAAGTGTGGGGGGTTTCTTATATATAAAATAGAGTATTAGGCATAAAGAATGATAAATTTGAGTTAAATCACTCAGATTTGAATATAAATGTACTCAATGGATGTACCTTGTGGACATACTTATAAGTAAAATAAAAAGGACAAAGATGTGCAAATACCATACAATTTCTCTACTATGAGATCCAGAATGTATGATAGGTATTGTGATATAGTAAGAAAATGTTCAAAGGGAAAGGAGAGTAGGGGAAAGTAAAGATAAAAACTGATGTTTAAAACGAAAGAAAGCTTATGTATATAGCGTGTAGGGGTTGTAGTGAGAACAAGGGAATGGAAAAAGTGAGAATCAAATATGTGTCATGTAGAGGCACAAATTTACAATGCTGAATGTGATCATAATGTATGTACAAAAGGTACCAATAAAATCAATGAAAAAAAGAATAACCTGGCTCCTTGTTAACTGTGCTTACCTTGGTTCCCATTCTCAAAGATTTTTAATTCAGTAGGTCTGAAGTAGAACTCAGAAGCCTACATTTTAACTGGCCCTCACTCCCTTCAATTAATTTTAACACAGAGTGTTTACACAGAACTCTTTTAAACGAATCAGAAGGGTCTCTGTGGCACAATCCGCTACTGTGACACCCCATGAGCCACTGGATAGGTGAGATGGTAGGTTATGGGTATTGCATATTATACAATTCATAATACATTTCAGATCTTCTCAGCCCTCATCTGTCACACAGACACTAGTGGCCTGTTCACCTAATCTAAACTAAGACCAACTCACTGGGTCATAATAGACAACAATTTCTCATGCCTATGTCTTCCATCTTCCCCTGTGACTATTGACTTGGAGACATGAGACAACATAAGACCCACTCAGTGCACAGAAGTATGGAGGAATTAATGGACCATGAAACAAGACTTCAGTTGATGGAAATGGTGACAGCAGATAAATTCATTATCTTCCTCCAGTAGACAATTTCAATAAGTCACTTATACAGCCTCTAGGAGGATAGTCCTCTTGAGATCAAATGGCAATCACCCTTGATAGGTTAGACAGCCCCTCTCAGTCCCTTTCTCATTCCTCTTGTCCCTAGGTGTGCTCTGGATTACTGAATTCTTCCATAACATAAAAAGCTTGCCCTTTGTCCCAAGATCTAATTTCAAGGAAACATGAGTTAAGATACATTATATAATTATTTGACCTCAGTGTAGCAAAGAAGTGTGAATCTATGAGTCCCTTTTCTATGCATTGCACATTTTACATTCACTGCATATGGCCAAGATCACTGAACATTTCCATCAAACACAAAGGAAACACCCAAAGCAACACCTTCCCACACCTTCGGGTAGATTTGATGTTGTTCCTACCTCCTACACTGCTTGCAAGCCAAAAAAAAAAAAAAAGCCTCAGCCAAAGCTAATCTAAAACTTGTCATTCTTTAGTGACTAACTTTTATATTTTAGCTTTATAGTTTAGCATGGTTCCACTAGCTTTCACTAAATTCAGCTAGATTAAAAGATTCATCTGTTCAGCCAGAATGTAATTTGGGTTAGAGATTATTGCAATAAAGCTCAGTTCCATTTCTCAACTATATTGATTTTATGACCTAGACTGGGACATCACTCCAATCTATCGATTAGCAGTGAGTCACACCATGCACAATTCATGTTCACAATCAGAAGGAAGAAAATTCAACTCCACCTTCTGCATTAAGGCATATCAAGAACACAAACACCTCCACCAGCCACCACCCCCCTGCCCCCAGGAAGCTCACTAGCACTTTTACCTGCAGAAGCCCTAATAAAACTGCTACTGCCATCACTTACCAGTGCAAAGCTATACCCACCACATACCCAAATATTTGCTTGAAAAGTAACTAGTTATCATCCTGGCTGCTTGTCCTTGAGTTATTCCAGTCATCACTAGAAGCAGATGTTTACTCACACTGGATATCTCAGCTGGCATAAAGGGTAACACATGAAACCATTTCTCTGAGTAAGTCAAGCAAACAACCCTTTCACTTCTGTTACTTCCAAGGACAGTGCAGGAAATGTTTGTCCCCGGTGAAAATATTTTTCTCCACTGAGGCAGCAGACTTTCTCTAAAGATTCTTCCTTCCTCAGTCAGCTTTATTTTACTGCCAAATAGCTCGAGCCATTCATAGAAGCAATATGTCCATGTTCCTCTTGTTTAAGGTGCAGGCACTGCTTCCGTATTAACTAGTCCCAGAGGAGGAGTAACTTAGCAATTACTGATGCCTTCATTAACTTCCTACAGAACGCAACTCCATAAAGTCTATATTTTAACCAAAAAAAATCAGCAAACCATTTAGCACTCACAGTGAAGAATGCATCTGACATATGCAGCCAAATGTGCTTTAAATCCATAGTTCCTAAGGTCAAAAGCAAGTTTCCCTCTGAATTCCAGAGGAAGAGAAGCATAATACATTTGCAAAAGGGTCGGGAAGAGAAACAACTTCTGCCAAAGTGCTTCCAGTTTCTCCATTTTCCCACAATCACCAAAACTATTTTTTTTATTTTAAAATGTCAATATGTTCTCCAAAAGAAAAGAATCTGAACCACAATTTATTCAATTTACATCATCCAATTACAGCCAAACTGACTTTCAAGTAATAGTAAGCTTTTTATTATATATAGCAATGGTTCAAGAATATAACTCATCCTCTTTGAGGAGCCCCTTTTTCCACCTACTATAAACTCATCCTTTTCTAACTTAAGAAATATGACATTTTAATTACAGAGGAGGTGACTGTGAAAAATCTATGCTTTGCCTATTTTTATGAACTGAAACCTCCCAAGACACAAATTACTGGTGTGGCCCACATGTGCTGTGCTAACAATAGACCAGGCCTAGCAAGAAAAGAACATCACTGAGACACAAATAGAGCAAAGATGTAAGCAGCAATAAAGAAAAAAATAAAATGCATCTGTCCTTTTTCCCTCCTTATAACTCCCACTACTGTGGTAGTTACAAGATACTCACTCATTTTTATTAGCATTTAAAAAGAGAAGAGGGCACCTTACTGTATTTACTTGCAGACTATAAGATGTGCCATAAATAAATAAGATGCTAAAATTGTGTTCTATTGAGATGGACACCTGGCCCTTTTAATCCTCACCTTATACATGAGCCATTACAGCACTAGGAGAACATCTGGTGCTTGAGCCAGGAGGCTGAGATATGGATAGAATTCTAAGTCCCAAGAGATACACAAAGAGTAGAACAGAGGTGAGGTGGGAGGCATAGAGAGGAGATAGTAGCTTCATAGCAGAAATCCCCAAGTATGAGAAGGACCAGTAATCTGAACTGGGCTAGACTTGCTGAATCAACAGGTGAAAGAAAAAGGCAGTGAGACCAGGAAACATGAGAGACCGGGAGAGATCACACTGATAATCAATCCTGGGGTGACTTGGCTGCTTCTCAGACACAGAGCACACAGTCTCGAAGTAGCTGCATTCAGTGTGGGTGGGTATCTGAGAGCACTCGTCCTACATTCCTAACCTGTCACCCCTGCTGCGTTGCTTTGCCGTGCTGGAGGTTTCTACTAGAGCCACATAAAGTGCCCCTTCGCAGAGATCTTTGAGAATGAGAAACAAAAAAAAAAAAAAAAATCAAAGAGAAGCAGGCATGACAAGATGAATCTACAGGCCCTCCAGGTTTCTGCTTTCCAATAGCCTTCGAATGGAATTTCCACCTCTCTCCACCCACTAGCACAGCACATCCACTTTGAGATCCCCAAGCCTCCCAACAGCAAGAAAGTTGCAATACTGACACCACCCAAGTAAAAGCTAAGCATTTGGGACAACAGAGAATCAAAGCTAGTAAACCTCACAACTGAGTGATGAAAATTCTGAGAGTCTTAAGAGATCAGTGTGAGACTGTGTCAGGAATACTCTCATTCTGTGGTCATTGGCCACGTGCCAGGAACCCTGCTGTTTATGAGAAGATGAAAATGAAATTTATTTATGTTCTCAAGGGCCATCGAGTCATTGTAATACAATGTGTTCCTATTAAAGCTTGAATATGATTTTTCCCATTCTATTCATGCAGTAGTTTAAACTCTAGCTATAAATTTATTGTGCAAAAGGGTACAGACTCAGTAAGATGAGCTTTGAGCTTTGGTCAGTGGGATAGGGTCTCATGAGTGAATGCTGGAGCTTTTAAGAAATAAAGAGACCACATGTGATAGAGATGCATCTGCACACATACTTGATCATGAACCGTGTGGCTCTGTGCTGACTTAGGAATCCACCTCCAGAAAGACCATCACCAGAGGCCAAGCCCACAGAATCAACCTCATCTTGACAAAGAAACCCCGGGACCACAAGACAAAATATATCTCTCCTCTTGATAAAGATGAGTTAAGCATTCCTTTCAGGCAATGAAAAGCCAACTAATACAGTTATTTCCTATACCATTGAAAAAATGTTAGAGGAACACAAAGAAGACAACTACCGGAAGGGCTTCTTAGAGGAGGTAGCTGCAGACATAGATCTCAAAAATGGAAACAAAATTCTAACAAGGCAAAATGGGTAATCTGGGAAGGACAGGATTGGCAGGGGAAAAGTCCTTCAGAAGAAAGAAAAATTCTAAAGAATTCTCCCTGAGGGTTGGGAGGTGGTAGCCAAGTAAGATTATCTACTTTTCTTGAAGTGTTCTGAGTAAAATAAGACTGGTACCCTATTCAGTATGAAGTGTTAGGAGGGCAGCAAGGGGGCAAAAATGACAGCCTCTCTTCTCTTTTAGCACATCTGTTTAGCAGTGTTGGGGGTAATTTATCTGTTAACTTATGAAAGGCTAAAATCAGTATTTACATTTGTGTAAATGAAAAGCTAATATTTGGTGTTTCTGTAATCCATGAGACTTAGATAATTGTGTTAATTTGGAATCCTAAAATAAATATAATTAATAATTAACATCAGCAATATTGCTTCACAAAAACTGCTTCAGAGTGAGTATTTCCTGTCGTGTTCGATCAAATAGGATGCCACCTCTTTGTCAGTCTCTGGGGAAATGTGAACAACTACAAACCAACAGAGAGACATCACACTGGGACGGTGCCCTTCCTCCAGCAGAGGGGGAGCAAAACTGCCAATGGGCTGGCACACAAAATTCACCGGGAAACAAGGTATCCCTGTCTACCATCACAAGACTCTTCTTTGCTGAGCAAAAAGATGCACCTTGAATTTGATAGAAACTGAACCCCAAATTAATCTCACTTCTGTCCTTAAAACTTTATCTATAATGAAATAAAATGTAATAGATGATCCTAGGTGAGATCCTGAATCAGAAAGAAAAATCTCATATAAGAGATATTGGGACAATTTAAGAATTTAATTAAGGAGTAGATTAATCCTGTATCAGTGCCCAATTCCCTGATGCTGATATCCACTATGGCTGTATAAGAAAACACAGTATTCTTAGTAATTCTTCCTTGAAGTGTTTAGGAGCAAGTGTCAAGATTCATGTAGATTATACCCAAATGGTTCAGAAAAATAATATAGACAGTGAGAAAACGATAAAATAAATGTGTCAAAATATTAGCAACTGACAAACTGACAAGTATACAGGATTGCTGCCATGATCACATTTCTGTAAACCTGGAATTTTGAGATACAATTTAGGAAGAGACGTATCTGATCTCTCCTAGAACACTGAACAACAGTGCTTCCTCCATCGGCTTCCTCCCATGTGACTTCAGGTATCACTCAGGGAGGATGATTAGACACTGCAGTCCATTCTGGAGAAACCACACTCATCCGGTAACAGCCCCCAGTTCAGTCCAGTGGGGGAGTCCAAGCATCAACTCCCACAACACCTGTGAACAGGAAGCAAAGATGCCTGGAAGGATAGAACAGGAGGTGAGAAAACACAGGGGCTGGTTTAGACTTTCAGGTAGAGGACAGGTGAGGTCAGCCATGAGGGCAGAAAGACTTTTGCTGCATGCCAGAGTGCATTGAAGGAGAAGTTCAAGTCTGGCTGGGTCAAGTACGCCGCATGTACATCTCCTAGCAAGCTAGGAGACACCCAAAGGAGTTTGAGCACGCTCACTCTGGTGCATAGAAACTGGCCTACAGCCGCTTGGGAACCTCCCATTCCTCCTCTAGTCGTGACTCCTTCGCTCCGCCAAGAGCTAACCATAAAAGGTAAGATACCTGTGCCCCACCAATCAGCTACAGTCCCACTGCCCTATGCGCTCATAGCCACACCCACTCCCTGTGCTCTGTATAAGCCTGTGTAATCCTCATTAAAGACGAAAGCGTTCTCAGGACCAGTGGCAGAGATTTGGAGCAGGGCTAGTGTCCTAAGAAGATAACTGCAGGTGCCAGAAAAGCAGAGTGGATTTGATCTGGGTGAGAGTTCAGAATGTGATAAACAAGTATTAGGAAAGAAGGCCAGAAAACAGCAGAGGAAATTGCTGAGTGGCCTGCAATGCTAAGAAAAGGATCTTGAATTTTATTCCAGACAGTAGGGAGTTAAGATATTTGAGAAAGTGGCTGCTTCCTTTTGATAATGGGAACCATAGCTTGTGTGTCCTTTGTAGAATCTTCTTTCATTCCTGGTTGAGATCAAATGAAGTAAAAATATGCCATTCTGCTATGTGGACTATTTTTAAATAAAGACACTTAAAAACCAGCAGGTATAAGATCATTCCAATCCCTTTTCTCTGTTTTTTGTTTGTTTGTTTGTTTGTTTGTTTGTTTGTTTTGAGACAGAGTCTCACTTTTGTGATTCAGGCTGGCCCTGAGCTCAGCCTCAAACTCACATCACAGCAATCCTCCTGCCTCTGCCTCCTGAGTGCTGGGATTACAGACATGAGCCACCATGCCTGGCACTGTGGTGTGTGGTACCGATTGCTGCTGGGCGTGAGTCTCCACATCCAGTATGGTATATGGTTACCAGGGATCAAATCCGGGTCCTTTTGCTTGCAAGACAGGTGCCAGAACCACTGAGCTATATCCCCAGCCCCGCTTTTCTATTTCTTAAAAAGAGTAGATGAAGTTTCCATGTGAAAGGCCCTTATCTTATATTAGAAGGAAAGACAAGATTCTTATCTTTAAAGACAGGAAGTCAAGCCAAAACAATTCTGTACAGCTCTTATTAAAATAGTTCTCCTCTTTTAAACTCTCCTGCAAGATATACAAGAAGTGATCAAAATGAATGGTGAATGATGTAAACCAAAATGAATGGTTTAAATTTCATTTTAGAAATGATTACAGTAAAAGGCAGAGTACCAAATCTCTCTCAAAATATTCTCCTTAACTCCAAACACACGTATCCCATTGATCTGGCCACTTTGTGAAGTAGTTCTGGAAGTCTTTGTGAGTGTTCTTATGAGGTATGATCAAAAATACAGTAAATGTCATTGCCAAGTAGCACTGAAGAGAAGGCAAGTGCATATGAAAACAGCACAGTGTGTTATCATCCAACTTACTCGTCAGAGCTGGTACATATGACTTCTGGCTCTTCTTAAAGGTGAGGATGACCACAAAAGTACACATTTTGAAGTAATTCTGGATATGGAGCCAGCACAACTAAAGACACTCACAAAAGAGAAATTCCGAGAACTGCTTCAGAAAGTGACAAGAATGATGAGATAAATATGTCTGAATTGAAGTGCAGTATTGTCAAGGGGATTAATGGTAATGTGTCTTTTTCTATAATCAATTTTTAAGTTTAAACATTCATCATATCTTTTGTAGTTCTTTCATTACAACTTATTATTTATTGTCCAGTGAACACAAATAACTTTCTAACTACTTGTTTGGTTCTTAACTCTTTCTAAGGGATCTTGTGCTACCAAAAAAATCTATATTAAATAAACTGTATTGAATAATCTGCATTAAATAAATCTGTATTAAATAAACATTTTCTCCCATGTATCCATCTTATGTAAATTTAATTCTCAGGTCCAGTCAGGACCCCGAGGAAACTGACATGGAGTTTTACTGATCAGACAACATACAATAAAGAATAGGGGTCTCATGCAATTTTATTCTTATGTGTCACACATACACATATTTGAGATATGACACCAATTTTTAAGAGGAAAAATTACTGGTCACCACTCATGTATAACATGTTTCTTTCATCTGTAACCCTTTTAGCCTCCCATAGTTAACAAGTAGAGCAAAAATTAAAAATTATGTAAACATCCAAAATCATAGTTGATGAGTCACTGTTCTTTGGTTTCCAGTAGTGAAAATGGAACCTGGTTAACTTGAACAGGAAGATGAATAATTTAAGAACTGAAGGAGAAATTTGGGAACTGTTTTCAGAAATTTCAATCATGAATAAGAGTTGCTTCTGAGATAAATCACATTAATAATTTTCCATGTCTTTGTCACTTTCCCCAAGATATAAATTCCAGGCAGAAATTATTCACAGTCACTTTGATAAAGAAAATTACAGCACCCCAACTGATATTCCTATCAGGTGCTTACGGGAGAGCAGTGAAAAATATGTTTATAGAACCCATCGTAGCCATAGAAATGAGCTACCTCCAGCTGCAAGGACATGTCTGACTAGCAGCCTGAGCCTCTGACCTCAAGATCCACACCTCGTCTCCGCAAGGCCACACAGTGCCAGTGAATGAGCACAACAGGGGCCTCAATGACAAGGCACATGGGCCATTCCAGGGCCGTGAGCACTGGACCCTACATTGGGCAATTTTAGCTTAAAGGTTTCCCCAGAACTCTGGGAAAACCTTTATTTCAGCAGTTTAAGTACTCCACAATGAGAAAATTATCTTTTATTGCCAAATAGAACCTCTGGCAAAGTGAGATGTATTATTTGTCAGTGCTTTCTATCACACTCAACTAGTAAAAGATATGTGTATACTACTAGAACCAGGCTGTAAGGAAAACTGAAGATATTTGTACAGAACAAAGTAAGAATCTACAAGTATTGAAGAAAACAGTCACTGAAATCAAAAATCTTCTATCCATCCATTTATTTAACAAATATTTAATGAGTAATTCCTAAAAGTATTGCTGCACACACTAAAGACTTTTTTCTTAAGAGAATTTACCATTCAAGTAAGAAAATGGAGAATGGTGAAGAGAATTCACATTTATTAAGTACCTTCTAGGTGCCAGACAAAAGATATATACATAATTTCCGCAGAATATGAGAAGGAAGGTTTATCCCAAGATATATACAATGAAGAGCAAAATACAAGGTAACAGATCAGTTGTTCTCAAGTCTGGTCCTAACAATGACACCAAGCAGCACTCCTAAAAAGCCTGATAGAAATGCAGAGTGTCTAGCACCAGCCCAGGTCTCTGAATACTTCCAGGGTGGAAGTCGGTGTTTTTGCAAGCTCTTTGGGTGCTCGTAGGCAAAAGAAAGGGTACAAACCACTGATATAGGTGATAAGGACTCAGGGGCCTCAGAGGGCTGAGAAGTCACAGAATACATGTCAAAGTAGACCTCAGGAAACGGGGAATGAGGCAGATATACAAGCAAGAAATGTAAATGGGGAAAGGCCCCAAAGCAAGAAAGAGTTGGAACATGCTCATACTATCGAATCGCCTGTCACTGTTTTCCCTGGTGTCCTCAACCGTTCTTTGTTAAGTAGGGCAAATCACCACTATTCAGTTGTAAGGTTGTACTGCAGACAATTTTAACATAATTTGGTCTACAAATAACCCAGTCATGTCCCAGGCCCTAGTTCTTAACCCAATCTCTCAGTTTATACAGCTCCAGCAGTTTTACGATCTTAACAAGATGATATTATTAGTTCCTAAGTCCACAGATACAACTTTCTCTAGAAAGTCCTTTTCAGGCTATTGTTACCTTGGATATCTTGCAAACTCTTCTTGATATCTCTCAGTCTCCCAATTATAAGCAGAAGTACTTTTTGAAAGGAAAATTTCGCAAAGTATTTAAAAAGAGAATATGAATTTTAATCTATCATTCCATAGAGAATTGCACATTTCAAAGGACTATTTAAAACTTGGATAGCAGCTTGTTCCACCACTGCAGCAGCAATTTAACAGCCAGTCACGGTGTGGCACTGTGTGGGAATTTCTACCAGTCTTACAAATAGTTCTAAGGCTCATCAACCTGTTTCCCAAAAAGCCTTTCTATTTTCCTAGCAAAATTTGCACTTCATCTGCCAATATCTTACCCTCCTACATATCCATATTTCTTCCAAGCACTTTTCAAGGTCCCAAGTATAATGAGAGCAAGTTATAGTTAACCACATAGTTAAAACATGGTGACAGAGACAAGTTTCCCATGCCAAGCCACCAAATGAAGTCTAGCAAAGACGACTCACTATAAGCAGAGTCCACCACCTTGCTCTTTTATTCATACAACAAACACTATGAACACCTCCCCTTGGGAGAGGCCTCCCTCCTGGGTCCTGCAAGACTGTTGATTGTCAGGCTGTGAAGCTCATTCACCTCCTGATGGTGAGGAAGATCAAGACAGCCACAGTACAACTGCCAAGTCACCCTGGAGTTTGTTTGTTGCTACAACATTTGACATCGGCTCCAAAAGTTCAAACCTTTTGTGTGTAGCACCCAGCTGGACTCATCATTCCTCAGAGGGACTCAGGGGCACTTTGCTAATGCTCATGTTGTTAGTCCTGCAATGAGTAATAACTGTACTGATTTTATCTTTGAATAATATCTTTTTATCTTTTATCTTTTATCTTTGAAGTTTTATTGTCTGCTTTGACAAGAGAGTGGCAAGAACCTGTTTCCTGGGAAGCTGGGCCTCTTCCTGGAACCTATGATGTGTTAGGATCTATCATGTGTTATTGCTCGATAGGGATGCTCAACTGAGACTTATTTGACAAACGAGAGTTTGTGAGTCATTTAAGTCTTATGACAACATTATTTAATATGTGTTGATGATCCATTACCATTGAACTCATGACCCAAGTTCTGTCAGTCAACAAAGCTTATCTAATACACATAGTTTCTCCCTACAGCATGTGACAGCCTGCCTACATGAAGGAACATTAGACTGCACTTCACCACTGCATTTGGGGCCATTTTAAATAACAAATATGCAAACATACGCAAAAAAATGGCACAAATAGACCACAAGGTGGCGATGCCTTGCAGACTTTCATCTGTGACTACACATGTTGGTGTTGGAAAATTTTTGTCACCCTTTACGTGTCCACTAGTGACCTTGAATGCACCATAAGTATTGCTCTGGAGATTACAAAAAATGTTAGCAAGAAGGCAGATTCACAAAAATGGAAAGTATGAGTAATGAGAGTGACTGTACCTGATTACATGTGACATTATTTCTGTAACAATTTAAATTGGTTAGCCCTGTGCTAGCCTGCGATTAGTTGACATCTGTCCTGAGGAAATTCAGTGCCACTCTGACTTATAGAAAGACAGCATAGGAAGATAGCATAGCAACAACTAGACCCAATGCTTGTTTTGTGAATCAAAAACAACGCATGACAGAGGAAGCCTTTTCTGTAGGCCAGGTATTAAAAAGCTCAGTTCAGGTGACAGCTGTTCCATAAACCCTGCCGCCTGAGGAGTGAGAACTTTCACAGGCTTAATCTCTCTTTGCCTTTCCTGTATCACTTAGAACAATCAGGAAGTAAGTAGTATGGAAAAGTTTTAATTCTGAGACAGAACTTCCATCGTAGGATAGTGACACCATGAAGGCTGGTGTGGCAGCAGATGCTTTTAATTCCAACTAGATGTAAAAATGTCATCAGTGAGATGCAAATTAAAGCCACAGGGAGATACCCCTTCACAGCCATAGGACAGTGAGGGCAACATGTTTAGAGCTCTCAGTGATATGAACCGCCTTGCCGTCACTGACCTAGCAGAACAAGTATAAAAATAGTGAAAATACCAGGGGTTTGCAAATGGTAAAGATTCAAAACTTCATACACTGGTAGTGAGTGTATAAAATGTACAACCACTCTGAAACATAGTTTGATGGATTTCTAATGAGTTAAACTCATGATACTCATATAAACCTTTCACCGCTATGAAAGATTCTCTTTTCTTTTTTTAGTGCATTAGTACACGGGTATAGTACATAATATTTACAGTTCTTGTACGGCATTAGTGTACATGCATAACACACCCCGATTCCTTTATTCATCCCCTTCCTCCCTTCCATCCCCCCCCTCCTCTTGCTCCCCTGCCTTTTTAGCACATGGCTGCCGGACATAACGTTGATACTCTTTGCTGCCATTGGTACATGGACATAACACATTTCAATTCCTTTTTTCTACCTATAGTAAAATTAAAAACCAAAATAAAAGATAAATAAGAAGGAGGGAGGTAGATTATTCTCAAAGGGAAAGAGTATCAAGAGATGTAGGGAGAGGAGAGAGGAAAAGAAGAAGGGATAAAACATTATTTATCCTTATTCATGTTTTTGCATCATCTACTGTGTTGAATGTTAATATAATCGCTCCAGCTTTCTTCTACTACTTATGTGCATCTTCTCCTGTTCTTCAATTTTTGATCTGGTCATCATACATACAGGGAATGTCTGGGAGGTAATGACTAAGCTGTGCACTTTTTTCCCAGTCTTACATTTATATTTATATAATCAATGTAGTTGATATACCATCTTTTTCGTTTTATATTTATCTCAACTCTTTTTCTTTTCCCTTTTTCTTTCTTTCTTTGGGCTTATTTGAGGAACTTTTTTCTTTCTTTTTAGAATACCTTTCTCTCTACTATGAGCTAATTATTCATCCTTTTTTTTCCTTAGTGGGAGCTGTCTGTTTTAAAATGTACATATGTAATTTATAACAGTCTATTTACAAGTAATATTCTACCTTCACTATAATAGTTATAACATTTTCTCATTCTTTGTGTTTTCTTGTGCCTTATTTCTATATACATTATAACCTTAACAATTCATCTTTGCTTTTAATAGTGAATTGTTCTTTAAAGAAAAATTTTAAAGGATAAAATGTTGGGAAGCCTTTTACATTTGATCAAATACAGACCTTTTCCAGTACTCTTCATTCCTTTGAATGGATTCAGTTTTATATTTGGTATTTATCCTTCCACTTGAAAAACTGGGTTTAGAAATTCTTGTAGTACCTATTTCCTGCTAATAAATTCTTTAGCTTTTCTTTATCTCAAATTTAAAGAGATGTTCAGTGGATAAACAGTTTTAGGTTGACTTTTTCCTAGTTTTTCAAGATGCTTATCCTTTGTCTTTTCACTTTTAAATTTTTCAACAATAAGTCCTGGATAACATTTCTTGTTTTGGCATATGCAATATATTTCCCTTTTCAACTGCTTTTTAATCATTATCAGAGAGCTGAGGGTGTAGTTTAATGGTGCCACCACCTGCCTGGTAAGTGCAAGATCCTGAGTTCAATCTCCAGTTCCACTAAATAAATATATCATTATCACTGGCTTAAGAAATTTGAGTGTAATATGGCTTCATATAGTTTTTTTTTCTTGCTTGCTGTATTTTAAATTTCATTTTTATTGCTTTTTATTAACATGTTTGTGGTACATAATGTTTACATTCCTTGTGGAGAATCAGTACATGTACATAAACCATTTGATTCTTTTTCATTTCTTTTCCTTCCCTCCTCACTTTGTCTCTTGTTTGTTTCTCTGACTCTCCCTCCTTTTCTGGGACTCCAATTTCATGTATGTGAGACAACTTAATACTTTTCTATAAGTTAGTGAGTCTTTTTTTTATTTTTCCTGTCTTTATTTTTAGACTTTGGTCTCTCTGTGCTTCACTGTAGTTTCCTTTATTATGTGTTCAAATTTATTCATATTATCTTACATTGTTTAATTGGCTATAACTAGTGAAGTTTTCATCTTAGATACGATTTTTTCATCCCTGGAAGTTCTTCATTTATATGTTCCATATTTTTTCACTATATTCTTGTTTTATTTTTTAAAAAAGATAATTGACCATAGTCATAGTGGCTGCTTTACTCTCTCCATCTGCTAATCCTATAATTCTGTGGTTCTGGTTTCATGTCTACCAATGGATTTTTCCTTCCAATTTTGGATTATATTTTCTTACTTCTTGATGTGTCTAGTCTAGTAATTTCTTAATGGACACTCCATTTTGTAGCCTTTAGATTCTTGAAAATCTGTACTTCTAGAGTATTGGTCTTTGTTCTGGTAATCTTTTAAGGATATTTGAACTTTTACAGCCTGGTTTTTAAGCTTCCTTATGAGAGAAAGCTAGACAGGTCTTTATCTTAATGTTCATCTACTGAATTATTAAACTGTGGCTCTTCTTAACTCTACTGTGGGGCTCCAGTGCTTACCAACTCTCCTCCAGTCTTTTAATTCAAATGTCTACTGTGTTTATATCATGGTATGATTGAGACATTTTCTGGTTTTTTCCTGAGGACTTGAGATGTCAATTATGCTACTGATAGGGAATTCAGTTCTTTCCCTGTGTTATGACGCTGACCTTGTAGCCAGTTTGTAGTCTTCCTTTCACCCCCAGTTGGACACTTTACTGTAGAGCACTCACCATCTGAGGCCTTTCTTGTTGGTATATGTCTTAGTTACTTTTCTCATTGCTGAGACAAAATGCCCAATACCCCAGATTAAAGGAAAAGTAGTTTCTTTCAGCTCACAGGTTATGGAGGGTTCAGTCCATGGTCAGCTCATTCCAAAGCAGGTGACTTTGAAGAGGAGAAACAGGCCATGGAAAGCAGACAGGAGCAGAACTATGCTAAACCAATGAGTCGACTAATTAGTAATCATAGACCCTTAATCCCAGTATCACATCCTTCATAACTACCAGCATCACTCAGGCAGTGTGTTATCCTGAGCATCACTTGGACAAGTATCACTTCAACCAGCTGATTCTCATATTGAATAAATTTGATAAAACTGCCATTTTTATATTTCCTATTATATAAATTAACTTAAAATGAAGGGTTTGGTCATCTTCTATTTAAATAATTGGACCAGTAAGTGATTAATCCCAACCTCATCCCCTTAATCCCAGCATCACACGCCATAGATACAGACACCTCTGGAAAGCACCCTCATCACTGCATGAGGCCTTGGGAGACATCTAGATGCAAGCCATTTTGATATATTAGTGATGTTCATCTCTTGTGTAGATGCTCCAAGTGCTTAACATGATTTGGACTATTTGCTACATAAATGACACCCCAAAATGGTTACTGTAACCTATGAGCCAAGAAACCACCACAACAACACAGTAAGCCTGGAGTGAGTTGTACCATTTTAAATGGGGATCCAGCACAGGAAAAAGAGGTTCTTTCACAGAGGAAGGGTGCAAAGCAACAAGGACACAGAAGTACAAGGACAATAAACACACACAGGCCTGCTTGGAGGTACCACCACAATACTTCTTTTGCTGATACACTAGTTTTCTTGAACTCCTGGTTCACAAGTACATTCCTGTGAGTCTACTGAACGCCATGGGAGATCAAGTGGGACAAGTTTTACTGTGGTTAAATGAGCTTCACCAGGGATTCCTGGTAGTTGGATAGTACTTTCAGTGGCTACGATAGCTTGGTAAAGTCATTTCCATGTGGACTGAAGTTGGTCCTCTAGTGACATCCCCACCCACCACCCTGTGTTTTAGGCATATCCTTGTCTCCTGGAAACACTTTTTTTTTTTTTTTTCAGACAGGGTCTCACTTTTGTAGTTTAGGCTGGCTCTGAGCTCACTATGTAGCCCAAGCAAGCCTCAAACTCACAGAAATCCTCCTACCTCTGCCTTCCAAGTGCTAGGATTACAGGCATGAGCCATCACATCCAGCATTGTGGTATGTGGTACTGATTGTTGGTGGGCATGAGTCGCCATGCCTGGCATTGTTGTATCTGGTTACCCAGGATCAAACTTGCCTTGGGCTTACAAGGCAGGCACCAGAACCACTGAGCTAAATTCCCAGCCCTTTTGAAAGCACATGTGAAAAACAGCAGGTCTCTGAGTCAGATCAAGAAAGGTTCTTTTCCATAGTCCAAGAGAGCAAGCTGAGTTTTATCTAAGTTAATGACATGTTCTAAGGTATAGTTTCCATCTTCAACAAACTAGAAAGTCAGGAGGGGTCTGTCATGCATCATCTCAAAGGGGCTTATTTTCAGGTGACCCTTTGAAATATCAGAAGTAATTTAGCATAGATCCTTGGGTCTCTTGGCAGAGTTTGATTTGCAAGTAAGATTTGCATCGTATGGGCCGGAGATTTAGCTCAGTGGTTCCGGTGCCTGCCTGGCAAGTGCAAAGGCCTGATGTGATCCTGGGTAAGCATATACAACAATGCTGGATATGGAGACTCATGCCCACCAGCAATCAGAACCACATACCACAGTGCCAGATATGGTGGCTTATACCCGTAATCCTAGCATTTGGGAGGGAGAAGCAGTAGTATTACTGTAAGATTGAGGGCCGGGGAGTTAGCTCAGTGGTTCCGGTGCCTATCTTGCAAGCGCAAGGGCCCGGGTTCGATTCCCCGGTGACCACATAACAATACTGGGTGTGGAGACCCACACCCAGCAGCAACCAGTACCACATACCACAGTGCCGGGCATGGTGGCTCACGCCTGTAATCCCAGCACTCGGGAGGCAGAGGCAGGAGGATTGTGATGTGAGTTTGAGGTTGAGCTCAGGGCCAGCCTGAACCACAGAGCGAGACCCTGTCTCAAAAAAAACCTAAAAAAAAAAAAAAAAAAAAAAAAGATTGAGGCTGAGCTCAGGGACAGCCTAAACTACAAAGGGAGACCCTGTCCAAAAAAAAAAAAAAAAAAGATTTGCATAGTATGATTAGGTTTTTCTTTTTCCTTTTGGTTTTTTTTTCCCCCATTTTTCCCAAGGACTTGGGATGTCAAGATAAATGCAGCTTATAATGAACTTCAAGTTCTGTCTAGAGGTTTTCAATTATTCTTGCTATAAATGAAACCCCATTATCTCTTTGAAAGCACTATGGAAACCTGATTGAGGGATAATTTCTTTTGAGAGATAGCTATGTATTTCTATGCCCTTTTCTGTTGAGGACAATTTCTATCAATCCTGTAAAAACATCCATAAACATTAGCAGATGTTTATATCCAGCTTTAGAGAGCATGTGGGTAAAATCAACTTGCTAGTCTTCCCCTAGATAGGTACCCTGATACTGAGTGGCCTTAAAAGTGGGGGTGGCTGGGTAGGTCTAAGTGCTATTTTATATGCAAACATCATAGTGCTCAACAATTTGATGGTCTCCTGAAGTCCTCTTCCAGTAAGACTAGTTCTTACCAAGTCCCAAAAGAGTGTTCCTTCCACAATAAGTGGACTCACGAGTCATATCTTTTAAATCTAGCATGCAAGAGTAAGCCTGCTCAGTGATCTCTACACACTGATGTTCTAGAGGAACCAAAACTGATATTAGCTCAGTTTAAGGTTTGACATAATTGTAAGTTAATGTAAGGAATACCCAATAGGAGCACCTGATACTCTGTCATCCCCTCCCCCCCATGATGTTTCTTGATATTTAGAGCTTCCTGGACTTGATGGAGCATCAATTTCCATTTGTTATCCTGAGGGTAATTTAGAGACCTCACTAACGAGCAAAGCAGTTGTAAGCACTGCCGTAGCTTGGCCCCTGAGTCCAAGTGTTTAGAGAGATGGGCCCTGTCTTAGTTACTTTTCTTACTGCTGAAACAAATACCTGACACCCAGAATTAAACAGCAGAAATATTTATCTGGCTTACACTATGTAGAGGTTTCAGCCTGTGGTTGGCTGGCTCCGAGGCAGGGTGGCATGGCAGAGGGGCATCACAGTGGCTCAGTGCTTATAATCCCAGCTACTCAAGAGGTGGAATCAAGAGAATGACAACCTCAAGCCCACCCTGAGCAATTTCAAAAGACCCTATACTAGATTAAAAATTTTAAAAAATGAGGTATGTAGGTTAGCACTAGAAAGCTTGTCTAGTATGTATGAAGCCATCCCCAATAGTGGAAAAAAAGAAAGTCAATTTCTTTTTGAAAAGAGTGTCAATGTCCATGCCCTCTCTAATAAGAGTGTATAATCAAACGTTTTAAATTTTCCAATGTGATGAGTGAAAGCAAATGTCCTGGTGTCACTTTGATCTGCACTGACCTTGAACATCTGTGTGTGTTTGAGCCATTTCCATTTCTTTTACCTTCCATATCCTTTCCTGTTAATTCATTCATACCTTTTGGACCTATTTCTGTAGGCTTCTTCTTTTACTAAATTATAGAGCTTCTTCAAAAATTAAGGAAAAGGGGCCGGGGAGTTAGCTCAGTGGTTCCGGCGCCTGTCTCGCAAGCGCAAGGACCCGGGTTCGATTCCCCGGTAACCACATAACAATATTGGGTGTACCCACACCCAGCAGCAACCAGTACCACATACCACAGTGCCGGGCGTGGTGGCTCACGCCTGTAATCCCAGCACTCGGGAGGCAGAGGCAGGAGGATTGTGATGTGAGTTGGAGGCTGAGCTCAGGGCCAGCCTGAACCACAAAGCGAGACCCTGTCTCCAAAAACCTAAAAAAAAAAAAAAAAAAAAAAAA
>PVIR01004365.1:0-17261 GCA_004026965.1 Petromus typicus | reverse complement strand
AAATATGTCAATAATATCTTTTCTGATTCTATATTTTGTGTCACCCTGTAAAAAATTTTCCCAAGGGGTAAAGAGGAGGGGAAGGGAAAATAAATAGAATAAAGATACGTCATATACAGAAACCTAATAACCTCAATTAATGTAAATATTATATGCCATAATGACCTAAGAATAATACAATAGGAATGAAAAAAATGGAATTGGAGGAGCATGGAAGGAAGAACGTAAAGGGAAGAGGAAGAGGATTTTTTTTAAAAAAAGAAAGAAGCAAGCCATTGTATATACATATAACCACTCCCCAAGATGACTATAAACTGAATGAACAGAAAACATATCCTAATAAAACAGAAAAAAAAATGTTAAAGTTCTTCCCACTAAAATGATTTCTTAATCTTCCAAATTTTTCAAATACTTTTCTTACCTCACTGTTTGAGTTTAAATATTTTGTTCCACTGTGAATTAATTTTTGCTTTAATGGTATTCTCCGGTACTACAAATTAACTTATCCTTTCTCCACTGACTAGTTTTCATATCATAAAAGTAGTAATTAATGTTTTATTAATTTTATATTTTAGAACTAAAACAGTTGTATGTGTTAAGATATTTCCTTAATAAATTTGAACATATGAAGGTTTCAATATCCTGTCTGGGCCTTTCTTCACATTATACATTATACTAGGAAATAAGTACAGAACTGGCCAACATATAACCAGCCATCTCACAACTCCATCTGTGGCAGGATTCTCTAAGTTATAGACCCAGAGGCTTTTACACAAAGACCAAGACTTCAAGACACAAAAGTAATGGTTGCAGGGAACGTGAGCTAATGACAGCACTCTACATAGCTATCCTCCTCCTGGGTATTTTCCCAAAACATAGATGGGAAATTTGTCCACCAACATTCACAGTACTGTTAGTCACAATAGTCAAGAGTGGATAGGCCCCCAATGTCCATCATGGGTGAATAAATTTTAAAATATGATACATAAATACAGAGCAGTATTTATTTGGCCTTAAAAGAATGAAGTACTGATACACACTACAAGAAAAAGTACAAATGGGCAATAATACATGAAAAAGTGCCATTACAGTAATGCAAATTAAAACAACACTGAGATTCTATCTTATTCCCAATTTTTAGTACATATGCTGCTAAAGTGAGAAAATTCTATCTTCTTCCCCCCAAAAATAGTTGTAATCAAGATCAAATAATAACTATTGATGGGTTGGGGATTTAGGTCATTGGTTACAGCAACACAAGGTCTTGAGATCAATCCTTGGTAACCACATACCACAGTACCCAGGCATGGTGGCTCAAGCCTATAATCTCAGTACTCAGGAGGTAGAGGCAGGAGGATTGCTGTGAGTTTGAGGACAGCCTGAGCCACAATAGTAAGTTCAGGGCCAGCATGAACTACAAAGTGAGACCCTGTCTCAAAAACAAAAAATAAGTGACAGGGATTTAGCTCAGTGGTTCCAGCGCCTGTCTTTCAAGTGCAAGGGCCAGGATTCAATCCCCGGTAACCACAAACAACAGTGCTGGGCATGGAGACTCACATCTACCAGCAATCAGTACCACATACCACAGTGCCAGGTGTGGTGGCTCACACCCTGTAATCCCAACACTAAGGAGGCAGAGGCAGGAGGATTGCTGTGAGTTCGAGGCTGAGCTCAGGGCCAGCCTGAACTACAAAGCGAGACCCTGTTTCAAAAAAATAACAACAATAATAATAACCATTGATGACACTCCAGAAAAGAAAGCCTTCTATATTATTTGTAGAAAAATAAATACAATTATTATAGAAATTAATATGAATATTCCTCCAAAAGCTAAGTAGAAATTTCATTTGACCTAGCTATTCTGCTTCTAGGTATGTATCTTCCTGAAAGAGTTAAAGATATATTGCAGTGATACTTGCCTATCCATGTTCATAGCAGCACAATCACAGTAGCTAAATGTTAGAAACAACCTATGTGTCCATTAACAGATAAATGGATAAAGAAAATGTGGTATTTATACACAATGGATTACTACTCTATCATAAAAATGATACATTTGAGTTATTTGTAGGAAAATGGGTACACTCTTGAGAACAATGTTAAGTGAAATAAATCAGACACACAACTTTAAGTATTGTGTGGTTTTTCTTGTATGAAAACCCAAAACAAACAATTTAAAAGCAAATAGTATATGGATAATAGGAAACATGGCCATTGATATTTTTGAAATGAAAAAGGGATTAAAAGTTGGAGGGAGGAGAAAAGAATTAAGCTGTGTTGTGTATATGTACCAATTCCCCATGATGAACATAATCATTATGTACAGAAATATTTACCGATAAAAAGATTGTTAACATAGCTGAATCTGAAAGGCATCAGAAATAATCCAGTGACAGTTGGATAAACATTGCATTATTCCACTTCCAAGAGTATCAAGTGCAGTCAAATTCATAAGACAGAAAGCATAATAGAGACCACTAGGGACTGGGTATGCATTACATATTGAGAGCATACTTTTTGCAAGAAAAATGAGATGAGTAATATTATCAACAAGAATAAAACAGAAAAAAGGAATTTAGACAGAGAGGGGGAGGAGGGAAGATTTATTAAAGTGAGCATATCTTTTAATTTCTGGACTTAATGGTACACACTTATTTGGTTCCCTTTATCTATGTAAAAGCAGCTATTGTGTCTGTGTATAAAGATTGTCCTTAATGAAAATAAATGCATCAAGTACAGTTGTTCCTCTACAGAATGACACACTCTTCCTTTCTTCCTTGTCCTCCCAGCCCAACCACAGCTTCTTGTCACCCCCAGAGAATTCTATAATCCCAGAAATCTCACACCTAGAAAGATTACTGGCACAAGATTTAGCCTTTTCCAACACCATAAGGAAAATTATGTTTTTAATACCTGTCTTAGTAACTTGAGAATGTGAGTGATAATTGCAGGACTGTCATGAAATCATTTTCAGTCTTGCCTTTTACTAAAATAGACAAAAGTGAAGGCTGTGAGTAGCCTGGAGAGTGAAGGGCCAGAGATGTACCTGCATTTGCACTCAGGCCAGGTGCAAAGAAAAGGCTGAGTCAGTTTTTACTCACAGCAGACCCAACACACCGTAACGCCACAGCGTCTACTCAAGACATTAGCAATATGTGACCCAACAGAATTGATCAACAAAATTTCGGAAAGCCAGATATGTGCTTAGTATTAGAACTTCAAGTCTCTATTTTACCAAACATATGATGTCAAACGGAAAAGAAAAACTCTCCACTTTGACAGTGTCCCAAACTGAACTCTTGAGAGTAAAGTGCGCTTTGCTTCTGTCTAATGCCAGACACTAAGTAGCTGCTAAAAAGTTATGCAAAGTAATGAATGAAGAAATGAAGTAAAGAGCAGGAGCGTTCACTGGATGGACGTGCAGGGCAGTGATCAGGAGCTCCTTTAGTTCCCAGCCTGACCGCAAACTGTCACCCAGACCAAACCCTAGCTGTAACCAGGTTGAAGGCTTAGCAGAAAACACAGGATTCCCGCCATTCCATAAGTATATAGTGAATGTCTATTATTTCTAGACATTCTCCTAAATACAGCACACAGCAATTCCTGTCCTCTTACTGCTGTTTTACAAATTTGTTTTACAAATTTTGTTTTACAAATTTTCTGATGTTTGTACCACTAGGATCTTGCTGTCCTTAGAAGAACAGTCCCCCAAGGCTAACAAGTTCCTCAGGACAGTAATCAACACTCCCACACAGGCACTTTCCCAGCAGTCTGTACCCAATCCCCCCCACACACACACACAGCTTCCTCCCACAGTAGCACTCCGAGCTCCTCTTCCCTGTTAGGTCCTAGGGAATCAGGCACAATCCTCTACCCAGAAGCTACTGAAATTGTTCAAACTACCCAAAGCAAAGCCTGCTTAATCGCCTCTCCTGTTCCTTGTCACAGAAACCACAATAAAGTCTCTTCCCAATGCTGTCCCATCGCTCCCATCTTCTCACTGACCTGAACCCTGCGTGTAGCAAGGTGTTACTCCTCCTGAGGGTGGGGGAGCTGTAACAAGCCTCATTCTCCTTGCCACTATGATCTGTCTGGCTCACCATCCCTGATGACAAAGCTTACATTTCAGAGCGGCTGTTTATAGTCAGGGAAAGGAGAGCAACACACCCACCTGTGATTTCTGTGAAAAGTTCCAGAAAGGAGTTATGAGCAGGGGCAGTGGAGGCACAGGGCGGGGGGATGACAGGCAGGACACAGAAGGTTCAAGTGGATGCTTCCAGCCCGGGGCACAGCAGCACCAGCAGATGTTCACGGAGCAAGAACAGGCTGAGCAGAGAGGAGCCAGGACAGGGGCTGGAGAAGGAAAAGAGGAACAGGGCCATAAGGAGCGCAGGGGAATTTTCCTTGGTTGTTTCTCCTGAGAGAACCTTACAGTGAGCATGGGTGGTTGGTCTCTTAAGTGAGATCACCTGTGCCGTGAGAGGAGGCTGAGGGTTGGAACAGCCAGGAGAGGCCAGGTGGGCATCATTTATCTCCGGCTTCTGGGAGAAAAAATTCTGTCTTCCACCTCATGGGGAATAGCAGGAACTCAGCCTGAACTGGAGTTAAAACAGGTGGAGAACTGTGATGAAAGGTGATTAGGGTCTTCTTTTGTTTTAATTCAGATTTTAAAAGTATGAGCATTAAGGGCTTTCTGTTTCTCTTCCTGATGTAGTCATGTTTATTATTTGTAAAGTGAGTGGTAAGAATCAGGTGTCTACAGTACACTTCAGCACCAATTAGTCTGACTCCTTGATGGGGGATCCCTTCCAGGTGTATAAGTCTGTGCTGTATTGGCTGAATGTGTCCTCTCAATCCTAAGTAGCCTCCAAACCTTAGTGTCCCAGAACATGATTTTATTTTGAGACAGGGGGCTTTTTAAAAGTAATTAACATTAAATAAGGTCATGCAATCTGCGCGGTGTCCTCATAAGAGGAGAAAATTTTGACACAAAAAGAGAAACGCCACAGATAGACACATGTAGCAGAAAGGGCAGGTGAGTTCACAGGGAGAAGGCAGACACGTGAAGGAGACAGGCCTCAGGAGACACCACCTCCATGCAGACACTGATCCTGGACTTCTAGGATCTATGAGTCAATAAATTCCTGTTTTTGAAGCCACCTTCTCTATTCTACAGTACTTTGTTAGTATCCCCAGAAGACTATTCAATGTGGTAAGAGACTGATTACTTTAAAAACCCAAATCATCCAGGCAGGGAACCTCCTCAGTGGGCAGCCACAGAACGCCCTCTGGCTCTTCTGATGTTCAGCCAGTCCCTGGGCTCTGTCCCATGGCTGATCAGATGTACTTCAATATAACATTGACTGGAGGCCCGTCACAATGAGAGGTACTGGACAACACATCTAATTCTCCAAGGTCATGGGGACAAAAGGGTACAGGGAAGGACAGACCAATCAAAACTCCAACTTCATCCAAAAACACAAGTTTTCCTCTAGTTATACGACAAGAGTCTCAACTGACCAATCCACCTTGATCAGACCCCCCCCATCTCTCCTGGAGGTACTAATAAGCCCCCATTACACATGAGAAGGAAGAAGAGCAACCAGTGGAAATCTATACACTGAGACTAGGCATTCCTACGAAAGAGAACCTGGAGCTGCTCCTGTGAGGGATTCCCCAACTCAAAGGAGAAGCAACTGAGGAAGGATAAACAACTATAGAAACTTCCTAGAGGCTATGATCAGGACAATTTCCTTCACGGGCCAGGGGAGGTAGAGTCACTGGAGATCCCTGCTAGGGATCCCAGCCTCCTATGAGCCACTACAGCACGAGCAAAAGTTAAAGAATAAAAGGAATGAGACTTGCAGTGAAGCTGAGTCTTGGGCTCCGATCAGTGCTGCTGATGGCAGCAAAGACAGGATCCCCCAAGTGAATCCAGGATGTATTGAATACAGTCATATGAAGAAATAGGGAACAGGGTATAATTGAATTCACCTAGAGAAATACTGCTGAACATCTGGCATGATGGCACCAGGCAGAGCTGTTAGGAAGTAAGCACTGTTTATCTTGCTTGGATAGAAGAAACTGGTACTGGAATCAGGTTCAATTGGCAAGTACCCCATAAGGTTATTGAGGAGTGGTTGTGTAGGGGGGAAGGAATTTAACTGGGGTCACAATGAACTCAGCTGCACATAACTCAGCAGGGTGCGCCACTTCACAGACCAGGACTCAGGCTAGTGACGGCTGTTAGCAAAGAAGCAACAAAAGCACAACTCTGCTAGCTGACCAGACTGCCTGAGTTACACACAGCTTTGGTCTGACAGCTCATATAAAACAATATGGCTGAATGAAGGAAGACAAGAAGCAGGTGCCACTCACACACAGCGCTGGGCAGGGAACTCTGCTACACTAGGGCCTCGATTCACCTAACGAAAAAGAACACATTTCAAAATACTTTGCTAATATTCTTGCCTATTCCCAAAAGGCATGGAGATGAGATAATTCTAAAATCTAAATTTTATTTCTACATAAAAATATGATGAAACAGGGGAGAAGGCAGATGGGGAAATACAAAAAGGAAAGAAAGATCTAGATCTTATATTCTGTAAAGTAATGCCCTATCAGAGATGAATGTCTTTAGAATCACTCCTTCATCAGAAATTCTTACGCCATTAGCAATGGAAAATTAGAAATGGAAAAATGGACTAAATATTCTATCTGAATATCTTAAAGATCAAAATCACACAGACATCTACCTGCTGGGAACTCAAGCACTACCAGGCATGCTTGGAAGGTGTCCTTTCATTAAGGGAGCCAAAGCCCCTCATTTTCCAAGGAGAAAGATCTAAGTTCAAATAGCAGGAAGTAGAGGAGTCTTTCTCAAATGGGAAAGGATCAAGAGATGCAAAGGGGGAGTGAAAAAGCAATTAAGAAGTGTTATATAAATGTACTAGCTTCCCTAAGGAATGTAAACATCGTGTACTACAAAAATGTACTACTGAAAAATAAAAACTGATAAAGAAAAAAATATTAGCCTACTTTTAGAAAAAGATCTAAGCTGGATGCTAGGAGCATGAACTAAAAGAACACCAGAATATAAATACTTTGTTCCTTGTATGTTCCTTTTGAGAGGTTTTTGTTTCTTTCCGTCTTCCGGAGGGAAATCCAGTCACGTAGCCTTTCCCAGGAGCTGACTCTGCACATAATCCACCTCTGCCCCACTGCCAAGGCAGGACCATCTGGCAAGTCCTATGAGCAGCTTCAGACCGAAGGCTGCCTGCCAACCCCTGCCTGGCAGCTGTCTGAGGTTTATGGAGGGTTGTTGGGTCCTCTGGGGACAATCAAATAAGAAGTGAGCATGGACTTATGTGAAAGTTGGTTCTCGGATAGAATGCAACCCAGTTGTTAAAAGAACACATCAGGGGCAGGGACGGTCCAGAGCACTGAGCAAAGCGGCTCTGTGGCCTGTCTCAGCTTTGCTGTGTCAATTTAGGGAAGTCACAGCTTCTGGGAACCTCTATTTTTTTCCCTTTGGAATAAATGAATTTTTAGGTTCCTCGCTAAAATTCTTTCCAGCTTTGATTTCTTCAATTCATTCATAGACAACCATTTTAGCCCACGTAAGACTATAATTTCTATTAATAATAAATTATTGGAAAAGGAACCAAGAGAGAGGAAAAGGAAAGAAGGGAAGGGGAAGTAAAAATAATTAAGATGTTTTGTATATAATTAGTATGAAGTGCAAATAGCTACTAATTAAGACAAAGTATCATGGACTGGAAATTCTATTTTCTGAACTTATACTGTATATTCCTCATTTTTTGCCTGCCCTTCCTACATATGAGGAAATATTGTGGCTTGAACTGTGTGTTCTTAAACATTTATACACTGAAGCCCCAACCTACAGTACTTCAGAATGTGATTTTTCTTTGGAAATAGAGCCTTACAGATGTAAAAAATCTTAGTTAAGATGAGATCATACTAAAGTGAGCCCTAATCCAATATGCCCGGCATCCTTAACAACGGGGAAAGTTAGCCAGGTATTGTGGTACATGCTGGAATTCCAGCACCTGGGAGGCTGAAGAGGAGGATTACAGGTACAAGCCCAGCCTGAGTGAATAAATGGCTTAATGACACTTGTTTCAAAATTTAAAAGAGGGAGGAGACTAGAAACGTAGCTCAGGTGAAAGCCCTGGGTTCAGTGCCCAGTACCACCAAAGAAGGTGGGGGTGGATCCGCCCACCGACAGCCTCCGCGGGAGAGAAGCCAGGCTCAGGCTGGAGCCAAGGAAGGCCAGGAGCTGGGGCGGCCTGAAGCAGATCCTTCTGTTGCCTCCAGAGGGCGCGCAGCCCGGCCAGCGCCGCCAGAATTCTGGCCTCTAGAACCCGCAGGAATAAGATGCCTTTTGTGGTATTCTGACACCGCAGCTCTAGCAACTTAATACAGAGACAACACCCAGCACCTCGCTCTCCTGGCTTCCCTGGCGCTGGGGCCAGGACCTAGGAGCTGGGCGCTGCTGAGCAAACGCTGGCAGGGGACTGGCACTGCACAAAGCCTCTTAGAGCGCACGCTGTGGGGCAACAGCTACGACACGGCGCGCAGCTTATACAGCAGAGGCAACAGAGATGTCGCAGCACCCAGCAAGAACTGTCAGAGGCACGCCCGTTGCTTGCAGCAGGGGCTGCTGTGTGCCCACAGGCTGGCTCTGCACCTGGCTCCCGGAGTGCCCTGCGCCTCCGCAAGTCCTGATACTTCCTCAGAAGTGGCCTTTCGGAGAAAGCCTCTGTGGCTTTAACAGTTCTCAAATCACAGCAGGTCCTTAGTGTTCACCAGGGCGGAATAACCACCGAGCTGACACAAGGGGTGTGCAGATCACATGCATTTCTACGGTAATGTCAATTTCATACACATTTCGTGACTAACAAATGCCCCTGAATAGCATTTTTTAGAATATATAATAGGAAGGGAAAATGCACAGCTTCTGATTTTGAACTACTTACACCACAATATTTTCAATTTGTTTGGATGTTCATTATCTGGGCAGTTACATGAGTCCTTCCTTGAGGAAAGAAAAATAGACGAAGATCTCTCTGCTTTTCCAGTAATAGCCCAAAGCAGATTGACAGAAAGAGCTAAATAATTTAGGGTACAAATTAGGCTGGAAACAGCCAGGGTGGGGACTTAATTTATGTGAGAAATGTTGCGTCAGCTTGACTTATAAAACCAAGTTCATTTTTACAAGTGTCAGCCATTACACGTAGTGAGACACTCTGTACAGCTACTGCCGGACAAATGAGAACAGCTGGGTAAATAAATATGTGCAGTGAAAAGAGCTGAAGTGTCTTATTCCAAAACATTGTGGTAACTGTGAAAACAAAGTATCGGAACAAGCTCCTGTCCTGAAGTTCGTCAGAGACTTCGGCACCAGAGTCAAAGCATCGTTTCTGGCAGTGAGCCAGGACGCCCAGGTGGGGTCTGCGACAGTGGTCCATCTTTGGAGCCGCTACTGCTGGGATCCAGCTGGTGAGCTGGACGTGCCCACCATCCACGGGTATGAGTCCTCCTCAGCAGCCTCTGTGGGTGAAACCAAGTGCGTCACTCAGGGCTGTCCTGAGCCACAGCAGGTTCTGTTTGCTGCTCACCTCTCACAGTGAACTTTGGACAGAGCCACTGAGCTTTTTCCTGGCCTGTTGTGCGTGAGACGTATCTCTGCGCTGCGTGGGCTTTGGCTTTCCCACAAAGTCCAAGGGCCGCCACCTCCTTTACATTGCCTGACCTTTGATGGCTATCTCTGGAGGCTTCTGTTTCTCTTGAAATTCCAGCAAGTTCTCCTTTGCCCCAATTGATTACCAATACAAATCAATGGCTTGGGCTGACCGGTGCCTTTGCTGGGTGAGCAGCACTGGTCATCCAGGCTCTCCAGGTCCTCTGTCTCTTCAGTTCTGTCTTTTAGGGCACCAAGCAGGAGATGACAACCTACTTCAGGTTTCTGATAGTGCTCTTGCCTAACACACCAAAATGCTGCATAGTTATAACCTTATTTCAGACATTAAAATGACCAAGAGTATTTTGCTTTATAATGTTATCAGACCAGACCCATTTTGCCTGCCACACAGTATACCAATCACAGATTTGTAGAAATGACAGATTTTGTAGAAGAGGAAACTTATCAAGAGTCAGTGAAGTCTTAAATCTGCCTTCTTGGTGATAGAGCTTGAGGACATTGATAAGAATGTGACAGAATGTGATTAGTGGTTAATTAAGAGTAGGCAAAATAGATAAAGTTTCGAAAGTTTTTCAGGTTTTCTCTTGGTTTCAGTGTCGCCTTGTCTTTCCTTATTTCTCATTCCTGAAGACTCCAGGTGACACTTGGGCTTCATTCAGGCTACTTTCCACTAGATTAGAGTGCAGATCGGAGTTAGGAGAATCCAGTTTGCACTCAGTTGGAAATACTTGTAGGTTTTCTGTCTGGGAGAAGAACTAATATTCGAAGACCACTCTTGTTAGAAATTCATAAGCAAGAAATGAGCTGAGTTTTAGATGTGAATAATTCACTTGACAAAGGAGTCAAATGCTTATACTTTATTATAAACTTTAATGCAAAGCACAAGAATGAGCCAAAATCAAAGAGTACTCGACTGCCACTGAGCTCAATCCCCAGCCCTGGTCTTTTCTTAAATCCTGTGACTGTATAGCTCTTTGCTTCCTGTGTAGCCACGTTGCTGTTCTCTCCAGGTGTTTACATAATCTATCAAGAACAACTTGGTTTCCAAGAACTCTGTGGACAAGAAAGCTTTTAAAAACTAACAGACAATCAACACAAGAAACCTGCCTTCCCAGCCTTAGTTATGTCTTTGGTAGGACTGACACAGCAGCGATTCCATTTCGAGCACATTTCTTTTCCATCTCACATGCCTGATCCCTTCGCTCCCAACCTCGGTTCTGAACACCACTGCTCAGTCATCCTCATCCTGTATTGTGGTTGTGATTGCCCCAGGGTAAATCTGCTTCAGTTGTTGGTATGATCTGGTCCCACAGTGTAGGAGGAGTGATTGGTATTTGGTAATCAATGTAAAAACCCTTTTAGCCACATTTGAGCAAAAAGAATGGTTCTCTAGCTAAATGGACCTAGAGTCCATTGTTACAAATTCTCTTCTCTTTCTTCAGTGTATGATGAGTTTCATCTCAAACCTCTGGGCTAGTATGATTCAGTTAGACAAAGTTTACAAAACAAAACCAAGAACAGTGAAACAAATCCATGAAGTTTTTAACAAGCATAAATCTAACATGTACCTTTCAGACTTCAAGGATCCTCAGAAAAATACCACTGTAGGTTCTAAACAAAAAAATCACAGGTGACAAAATAAAGAAAACCTAGTCCTATCAGCATTTCCCACTAAAAGGAGATCAGTGCTCTAAGAAAACTCTTTTAAATATAAGAATCAAACTTCAGTTTTTCACAAACATATTTGAGAGAACCATGTTCAGCCTCTAGAGGAAGCTACATAATTTTCACTTCATTGATCATACATCAAATTTTTCATAAAACCCATTCCTTTTTCAAAACCCTTCTAAACCTTCTGAAACCTTTTCCACTTGCCCAAACCCTTACTTTTGTTTACCTTTCCCCCCTAAACACAACCTCAGGCTCTGAATTCCTTTATAAAAGATGACTCAGTTTCTTCATAACAATGATCTGGCATGCCCATGGAAGTTAGAGGCTTTAAACAAAGTTAGCCATTGTCTTCAGTTATCTCCCTGTGATAGTGTAGATAGTCTCTACATGTGTATTTCATTGATCAAAGACACAGCTGCTTTTTTACTAAACCAAAAACACTGAATAAGTCTTATTTTTAAATATTTAGAATTAAATTTATGAACACATTTATTTCTAAATCAACTTGATGCCATGAAAACATAACATACAGTATACATATACACACATACAAAAACATACAGAAAACAAAGCCTTATAATTTCTATTTAGATTTGCTAGCTTCCAAAATGTTTTCTTCACCTTTAGATTATCAGTCTCCTAACTTCATCATCTCCCATTGCCCTCAGTAATTCTAAACCTTAAATTTACTGATGTCTTTCAAATTTGGTTTGCTTCCTAATCAGAAAACTGACTTTAGGATACAGCCTCTCAAAAGAATTTTCCATGAGCCCCAACCAGAGAATACCCGGAAAAGCCTTACCTCAGGGTTTGCTAAAGCTTTCCCTTCCTGTTTAATAAATTACAGGTTTCAGACAATACAGATTTTTTTTTATTATGAGACAGGGTCTCGTTTTGTAGTTCAGGCTGGTCAGGAGCTCACTATGTAGCCCAGGCAAGCCTAGAACTCACAGCAATCATCCTGCCTCTGCCTCCCAAGTGCTAGGATTACAGGTGTGGACCACCATGCCCGGCATTGTGGTGTGTGCTACTGATTGCTAGTGGGTTTAAGTCACCAGGCCCAGCATTGTTGTATGTGGTTACCAGGGATCAAACTAGGGACCTTGCGCTTGCAAGGCAGGTGCTGGAACCACTGAGCTAAATCCCTGGCCCAGTTCAGAAAATTTCATAAGGAAATTTTATAAGGTTTCTAGAGTCTGTTGATCATAGATTCTGATATGAATGTTCTGTTCAAAGTTTCCAGACATTTCCCCCTTTGAAAGAAAGAAATGTAAGTGCTGAGTTTCTAAGAAATCCCTACGAAGAAAGTGCACGAGTGTGGGTGAGAAAGCAGAAAGGAGAGAGTCTAGAAGAAGCCCATTTGGGACTTTATGAGTTGGGCATAGGATGATTAGAAACTTTCACTATGTGAATTATCTCGGTCCTCTGAAGAGAAAGATTAATCTAAAGTGGTGCACGGAAGAACAGAGTGTCTCCAGCTAGTGTCTGCTAGAGTCCAGGTTTGCGTTTCATTTCATTTCAATTTCTCCTCTGCTGCTGGTAAAATACAAAGGGAAAGATCTCCTGCAAAACCACAGAGCACTCTTTGAGAGGTAAAGGGACTGTTGTGACAAGGTTTTCAAGAGAGGGAAAGTTTGCTGGGTGCGGTGGTGATAAAAGCCTGTAATCCCAACACTCAGGAGATTGAGGCAAGAGGACTGCATTGAGTTGGAAGCAGCCTGGGCTACAAAGTAAGACCCTATCTCAAAAAAAAAAAAAAAAAAAAAAAAAGGTAGAAGCTGGTTTCCTGTCTAGGTCCATAAAAGTTGCCATGGTTTGCTAAGACTTTAACCCAGGTCATAGTCCCAGCACTAAACCCTAAGTGTTGGGCTGCCAGGCAGCTGCAGGGGCTATAGGGGTCAGATATGAATAATTAATATTCATTTGCAAGTCTCAAGCAGAACTGGACTAAATTTTTCAAATAAAATAGGTCCCCTCGTAATGCAGGTTTTGGTGTTTTGGGTTTTTTGTTTGTTTGTTTTAGTTTATTGAGACAGTGTCTCCCTTTGTAGTTTAGGCTGGCCCCAAGTTTACTATGTAGCCCTAGGGTAGCAGCGAATTTGCAATAATCCTTCTGCCTCTGTCCCTCAAGTGCTGGGATTACAGCCAGGAGGCACTACACCCAGCTCCTTCTTTTTGTTTTTGATACATTTAGCAGCTAATTTTTAGATATTTATATTTTAGCTAGAACAGGCTGAAATAAACTACCGTGCACAAATACAACAGATTCAAAATAGGCAAAAGTTAAAGGTCCTTTACATGCTAATCCATAATTGCAGTTTTAAAATAATCTTTAAATTTTTCTCAAGGAAAATTTAAATTAAGCTCATATACATAAATATATTAACATATAAATTTAAGTAGAAGACATGATAGATAAGGTAAATGGATTTCAAAGATAGATAGATAGATAGATAGATAGACAGACAGACAGACAGAAATTCCAAAATGAATTTACCAGAAAAAAAGAAACGCCTTCCAAATGAAACCACAGTGGTCAAAGGAACCCTAACAAAAGCTAATCCAAGGAATTCTGTGAGTAGTTTACCTTTAAGATTTGAATTAAATTCTGCTCAGTGCTATCTCTAGGACCAAAATTTTTCATGTCATTTCTCTTCTGATTCCAAAGAATACTGAGGTGAGAAAGTAGCTGCAAGTCACCCACTTTTGGAAACTAGAATGTAATGTGCTCCAGGTGAGGATAGAACTAATATTTCCATGTCTTTTAGACACTGCTGGTCGGAAATACATACTTAGGTTACTTAGGCTGTAAATAAAGCCAGACTCCAAAAACCATACACAACAAGGAGAATTTCTGTGAGCCAAGACTTCCTAATCCTTCTCTAATATCAGAGATCCCTGAACCAAGACCCTCACTATAAAGTCGTTATGACAAGGAAGAAGGAGATAGGAGATAGAACTCATAACTATACGGAAGTTACCTAGTAAGATGTTTTCCAAACCCAGAAACTATTTCTGTATTGCAAAGGTGGAACTAAACACAGAAGATCAGCAGCTCCCAGCTGGGGAAAGTCCAAGGGACCATCCTTGGGACAAGTGGGGAGGAAGCTGCTTGTAACTCACACCAAGTCACAGGCAAATGCCTATCTGGGCTCGCCACCCAAAGGCTCTTCAAACGGCTCCTGAACCAGGCTTATTTTTGCTGGACATACATGAATCACTGAAACAAGTCTTGCAAAATCTGAAATAAGTCTCCAGTCCATCTCCCTAAATTAAGGGCCTGAGGATATTTACAGGAGTCATAGGAAAAGGTAATTGGAGGTTAAGAGCTGGTAAAACTGGTTAAGTATAGAAGGTTATTCAGATTTTGCTGAAGTGGTTTTCCTATGCTACGCAGCCAGTCAATCTGTGACATTGTACTAAGGCTTTGATGCTTTCAAAAACTTCTTTTCAAAAAACATACATGTAAATTATCTTAGTTCTGTTGCCAGAAAAAGTGAGAGGCCAACACTGAAACACCCAACAGGTCCCCAAAGTAAACCTTCCACAAAGCAGGTAACAGCAAACAAGGTCCTTAAAATGTTTGGATTTGTTGAATGAAGGGTAGTAAATGAGGACATTTGTCAGTGACAGGCTATAAGGAAGTCCCCAAAACATCAAAAATGCTTACCAGATCGCAAAGCAATTCTCCTGGTTGTCAGGAAAGGCAGGAAAGAAAATTTTCCTTCTTCTCTCTTTTGACAAAGCAAAGAGAATTAATTTCTTACTTTAAAGATCCTGAACTATCTCATACATACATCTTTCCAGGGCTGATTTAACATTTTGAACGACCTGGCTTCACGTTACCCCATTAAAATAGCATTTTCAAAAAACAAAACCACAGATGTTGACTTTGAACATCAGGTACAAGAAAGTGTCTTCTTAGAAGTAAAGATCGTATTGGTCGAGGATTCCAGGACTCTTCACTTACATCAGTATCTGAAATAATTTCCACTCCCTCAGGCTGACTGAGAAAGGCCAGATAAATTGCTACATCTTCAATAGTTGCTGAAAATTACTGCATGTGTGTCTGTAATACTCAAATTTAGAGTAGCATTTTGTTAATAAAGATTTGCAAGCAACAGCACACACATAATCAGCATCTTTTATAGTTCCTTTGGGAGATTCTGTATTTATCTGTCACCTAACACTTTATTCCACACTTTATAATGTGAAAGGGCTCAATGCTTCTTGAAACTGTCTCAAATTAACCACAGGCATTTCCTCTTCAGCATCATGAAAAACAGCAGAATCCTATGGATGCCATGGAGACCAACCCACCTAGAGCGAGAGATGCCCTTACAGTAAGTCCTGCAAATGGTCGCCTGCCTTCCCACCGAATCTCCTCAAATCATAGTGAACAACTGAATAACTTACAAGGTACCCTTGCCTTCACTTGCTTTATAATATCCTTCTAAAGCAAAACAGAACCCACCTTTGTAACAAAACAGAACCTGACTTTTGTAACAAATTAGGCTTTCAAAATATTACAGTAGTCATTGTGCCTATCATATCTTCTTTATACCAAGCTGAACTTTGGCAATACTCTTAGCAAGATTTTCTCTTGAAGTTCCTTAACATCTGGAACATTTTGCTGTAATCTGATCATCTCTGAAACTCCATGTTAACAACCAAACTGAGAGCAGCAGGCGGCTCGGGAAATGGCGACTGCGGCACCGAGTCTGAGTCACCGAATCTATGCCGGGGTTAGAGCTTACTGGCCTCCAGGCCCACGCCGGAAGAGCGCCCAGGGACTGAGTTTAGCAGCGGGCGGCTCGGGAAGCGGTGACTGCGGCACCGAGTCTGCATCACTGAATCTGTGCCAGGTTTGGAGTTTACTAGTCTCCAGGCCCACACCGGAAGCACGCCCAGGGACTGAGGTTAGCAGTGGGCAGCTCGGGAAACCGCGACTGCAGCACCGAGGCTGCATCACCAAATCTATGCCGGGGTTAGAGCTTACTGGCCTCCAGGCCCATGCCGGAAGAGCGCCCAGGGACTGAATTTAGCAGCGGGCGCCTCAGGAAACAGCGACTGTGGCACTGAGTCTGTGTCACCGAATTAGTGCCATGGTTAGAGCTTACTGACCTCCAGGCCTACACCGGAAGAGCGTCCAGGGACTGAGTTTGGCAGCGGGCGGCTCGGGAAGCGGTGACTGCGGCACCGAGTCTGCGTCACTGAATCTGCGCCGGGTTTGGAGTTTACTTGTCTCCAGGCTCACACCGGAAGCGCGCCAAGGGACTGAGTTTAGCAGCGGGCGGCTCGGGAAACAGCGACTGCAGCACCGAGTCTGCGTCACTAAATCTGCGCCGGGGTTAGAGCTTACTGGCCTCCAGGCCTACGCCAGAAGAGCGCCCAGGGACTGATGTTAGCAGGTCAGAGTCTGATTTTCTCCACAGTAACTGCAGAAGCACATCCAGTCAGCTTGTATTGGTGAGTAGGTGGGCCTGTTGGAACAGCAGCACCTACCATTGCAACTGCATAGGGCCTACAGCCTACTGGCCTCCAGGCCGACTGCACAAGTGAGCCCAGAGACTCTGTATTGCTGAGCAGGTGGGCCCATTACAACCTCAGACAGTGCCATTGTAGCAGTTCAGGAGCCACAGTCTCCCTGCCTCTAAAGCACACAGGAGAAGGTGTTCTGACTGTACTGATTGAGTGCCTCATATGGTGTGCTAGAACTAGGAGTTTTTCTTTAGGTCCCAATACAGATTGCAAAGAGCAACCCAGGAAACACTGCTATTTTAAGGTTCCTAACTATTAAGAGGAAAGTGACTTGCAACAAACAGCGCCAGAAAACAGGGCAGGTCAGAGATGAGGAAACACTCCA
>PVIR01004364.1:27859-79817 GCA_004026965.1 Petromus typicus | reverse complement strand
AGGAAATATTAAATGAAGTTATTGATAGAGAAAGAATTCTATAGGTCAGAAAATGAGAAACACATCAAAGAATACACAAATTAAGGCAAAATAAAAGGATCTTAAAAAATTCTTAATTGACTTAACGAAAAGAATTTGTTAAAATAAATAATAGAAAAATGTACTTGAATATATATGTATATATATGTATATATATATATATATAATGTTTCTGTGTGTGTAATGTGTACAGCTGTGTATAGCTATATTTAAGAGAAATAAATGAGTTCTGAGAGATGAATCTGAACATTTTCCTTATATATTTGCACCACCTATGAATGTTATAGTAGACCTGGATTAGTTCTAAATGTATATTGGGAACTTAAGTGCTAAGAAATGAATAAAATGTAACGATATAAGATGCTCTGTTAAACTCTAAAGACAGAACCTATGAAAGACAAAAAGAATAACAAAAAAAAGGACAACAAACAAAGCAAAAAACAATGACAATAGTTGTAGATATTAATCCAACTACACCAATAATCACCTTAAACATCAGTGGCCTAGATACACAAAAGACAGAAACTATCAGTGCATACAAAACAATAAGACTCAACTACATCGTCTATGAGAAATTCACTGTAAATACAAAACACATAGATTTGAAGTAAGTGGAGGGCAGATGACATACCACATTAATGTTAATCAAAAGAAAACAAGAGTAATTCTTCATTGTTTTCCTGAAGTAAGCCAGGCCTATTCTCAATGAGCTCAGAGGATCATGTGGAAACCAGGCTCTATCTAATAGATTGGCTAATGCCACAGTCTGTAAGAGGCCTGTGCCTTCACTCCATCATTTACTGGGAACCCCCAGTTCAGGCCCTGCCATTGTCCAGCCCTGAGCCTGCCTCTCACTCCTGGAGAGTAGGTGGGTGTCAGAGCAGAGACCTCACCCAGAGGTGCTCCAGAGAGTTCAGGAGAACATGGGTTGGGATGAGCAGATGGGGAGTGGGGTGTCTCAGCAGAGGATAACTCTGCAAGGCAGTGTCTCCAGAAGTCAAGTGGGTTTTCTTTGCTTTGATAAATGCAAAGATAAAGAGCTGGAGCACATTTTTTCCCTGCCCCGGCTGTGAGGCCCAGCAGGGTCTGGCCCAGAGCTGCACACTGAGCCCTGCTATTCAATGCTTTCTCCTCCCTCAGGGGTCCAGATTCCTGGGTCCTTTTCTAGTTCTCTGGCTGTGCCACATGCATTCCTGGTACAAAGCCTTGACCTCTAGGGCCTCTTGGAGCACTCATCTCTTGTCAAATGTTTCTCTTGTCAAATGTCTCTTGTCAAATGAGCTCTTATCCCCTCTGAGTGGCTCAGCGAACACTCCTGCCTCAGTGTCCCGTGGAAGTCTTCTCATAGTCTCACATCTTCTTGCCCTCCACTGCCACATCTACACCCAGCTTCCTGGTTCCTAAGGGTTTGGGGACCCAAGGACTCCACCAGCCCCCCACAGATAAGCACAAGGACCTAAACCTTTGTAGCTTTAAAACATTAAATTCTTGGGGTTATCTGTTACTGCCTGGTGACAGCACAGTCTGACAGTCACACTGTTGTATTCCCTAGGACACTGGATAACCAGGCATCTGGGGAAGTGTTCGGGGAGGTCTGCACATGATGAAGTGAATGGAAAAAGAAGCACAGAAGGGAAGAGGTAGGAAGGAAAAGTCAGGATGAGGCCAAGAAAACGAATAACGAGCCATCTTAACAACCCTCCATCTACAAAAACACTTTTCAACACCTCCAAAAGATGGCATGGTCACTGTCAAGGCAGGCACATTTGGGTTTGTTTCAGGACAAAGGGTCCTCAGAGAAGCCCATTCTTCTTAGGTGGTTGTCAGGTAGATTCCAAGCATGGTGTCATCTATTGGGCTAGATGCCTGTGGTCTCTGGTGAGGTAGAGACTATATGGTTTCTCTTCAAGAAAGCTCTTTTGCATCTAGGTCCTTAACCCAATATTGCATCATTTAACAAAAAATCCACTTGCCTGCGAGCCCTGGGAGGACCATACTCAGGTTCTCCTTGGAATGCAGCTCAAAGCTCTGGGGTCTCCCCTGGACCCAGAGACCCTCGGTGATGATAGACGCTGGGGCTCAGCATCCCCCTGCCTGTATGACTGCGCAGAATAAGGAATGAGAGCAATGCAAAACAGATGCCCGCCACAACCATCAGCAGCTCGTCTCTGGGCTCCCAAAGCTGCCAGTGCTGTTCTCAGAGCAGCAAGGCTCTGGCTGGTGACGTAGCCTCGTGAAGGACCGCTGGATTGTTGGCATTCTTTTGTTCTGAGGAGAATAAACGAGTTTCAGACAAAATAAGATCCAGATTGCTTGGAAATGTCTCGACAGTTAAAAACAACTTCTGGAGCATTTGAATGAGAACTTTTCCCAAGGATGGCTTTGGTGAGGGAGGAGATGCTGCCAGACACGGCATCATTAACTAAATACCATGGAGAATGGCTCTCTGTTTTATTGCCATGTGTGTTAGAGTATGGAGAACAAGAAATTAGAAAGGCCCAAACCCTGCGTGTTCAGAGAATGGGAAGCAAAATGCCCCAGCTGTTCTGCTGAGGAGGGTGATTCACACACAGAGAAGCAGGCAGCGCGCTTTGGCTCTGACCCAGCAGGAGCTGGACTCCGCCAGCCTGGCAGGACGCCTCTGGCCCCTGGGCTCCACAGCCCGTCTTCTCCCCTGGAGGTGCCGGCAGCTGCGCCTCCCTCTGTGCTGGAGGAAGTTGTGTGGCATGCAGGAGACTGCCTGTCATCTTGCCCTGGTCCCTGTTCTGGCTTCTCATCAACATGGGCCATGTCCAGTGAAACAAAACCTGAGCCTCTCCTAGGGGTCTGCCATGGCTCCCAAGTTGGGATTCAAAAGAGAATAAAGTAGAAAGAAAAAGGAAAGAAATTTTATGAAGGAAAGAGAGAGAAAAAGCAAGTGGCATGCATGAGCTGTCTCATGTTCAAACCCAGTTAGAGCCTCTGTTCACATCTGAAAAACCTCACTGCTGACATCTGCCTGACCTCTGGGAAGTGGACAGGGTGGGGCTTGTCAACAAGACACCGTCCTCTTTCCATGCCCTGCAGCTCTGACTCCTGTGGGGCCCATGGCTGCCTTCCCACTGGGCCAGGGCCTCCGCTGTCCTGGACTCTGCCTGCACACTTGCATCTGCATCTGGAGGTCCTGTGGCTCCTGGATGGTGCAGAATGAAGATGAGTGGAACCTTCTCATCTAGTGAGGTATTGGCTCTAGAGACAGAGGTTAGACAAGGCCTCAGCACCCCGTGGGGAAAGGAGCTCAAGGTCTTCATTGATCTTCAGGGAAAAGCTTGGTCCATGTTGAATTTATTCCTGAAAGAATTCTTCTGGCAGGAATGAATTCTTGCTCCTGTTGAAAAGTCATGAGCTAGTAAAGGCAGGGCCAACCTCCTTCACAAGGAAGTCCAAATTCATGTCCCTGTGGCTGTTGGGCTGCAAAACACACTTTTTCATGATCCACTCTCCTACATTAATATAATATTGTTCCAGGCAAGGAGATAGGAACAGAGGAAGAAATGTCCTTCAGAAAACACAGCCTTCTCAGAGGGAGATGGGCATTAAGGTTGTAGAATGACAATACTGAGATCAGTATACTCACGGGTTCAGGAAGGAGATGGGTCTAATCCTGCCCAGACAAATGTGAGAGGTACAAGATGACTCAGCTTTGCAGGCACATGTGTTTCTTTAAGACCGTGTCCTCTCCACTCCTACTCGCAGGGGTTGTAAACAGCCAGGAGCATCCTTCTATTAAACTTTTACTTCTGAGGGAATTTAAGCCTGTAGGAAAGTTGCAAAGGTGATAGGGCATGTGCCTTTATGCCCTCACCCCGTTTTCCAAGCAGAGCCTGAAGGTGGCCTTGAGACTCCATGAGGAGCGCTGTCATCTGCTCTGCAGCCCCTGCTGTCCCAGCCTGGCTGTTCTGGGCACCTGCTGTGAGACTGCAGCTAAGAGGCTCTGGGCCAGAGCTGCTTGATTAGCTCCCGGGGGTGAGCTCCCTGTGACAGGTGAGACAATAACTGCTGTCATTTCAAGCTACTACTTGGGAGTTTTTGTTGCACAGCAGTAGAACAGTTAAACCAGCAGGTCTTAACAGTATGCTTAACAGTATGAAGCTCTTTGACTCATCAGGTGCCCAGGATGGCACTGTTTCATTTTTATACATACCTTGAGCACTTATGTACACTGGGCTGCTGGGCAGACAGGTGATTCACATAGTTCTTGACCTTGAGATGTTCATCATCACAAAAAAGAGCAGACAATGCACAATTTACTGGCAGAAAGGTGCATTAGGGGTTAAGATGGGTCAGATATGGTCAGTTTCCAAAGTGTGGCCAAGGATCTCCAGTGGGATCTTCTCTCTTCTAGCAGAGATCTGATCGACTTTCCAGAGACTTCCCAACAAGATGATGTTCATTAAACAGTAGCCTGTGAAAGGTGCTCTGAGGAATCTGGACACAAAATATGTGCCTGCTGTATGTGGCTTGACTTACTGGAAGAAAAACTTTGCAGATGACCAGGGATAGTGGTCAAAACGGCTAACCCAGTTTGTCCAAGTCCTGGCTAAGATATTCTCAAGGTTTTTATTTCCATGGTTTGTCTTTTCCATGGACCAAGTTTATGGAGGAGGGAGGCTGCGTGGTATGTGGAATGAAAACATGCATTTTCAAAAGTAAACAGAGCTTAGGTGAAAGGCAAGAGCTGCGGATCGAGATGGAACAGTGGTGAACTCAAGGCAGAGAGGAAAATCACAGGACAGAGTAGCCACGCAGGGCAGCAGGGTGCGGAGCCTGAGACAGGAGAACTCGGCCGCACATGACTTCTGCGCTGGGTGATGAGGCCCCTGTTTTGTTTAACTGAGTTTAGAGTTTGTTTCTGTCTCTTGAAAACAAGAGTCCTAAGAAATTCTCCAGGCTTATTAATACCTCCTCATTTGATTCCTTCCAAACAGCTGATACTCAGAAAGATGAAGTAATTCCAACACCGCTGGTAAGTGGCAGAACCACTAAATGTAGGCAGGTCCTCCAGCTCCAAAGCCAGTGCTCTTTCCGGAAACTGAAGAACAAATGGCCCATCTCCCCAGGCCTGACAGCCCGACTCTCCTAATCCTCTGCCAGGGGAAGGTGGCTAACATCCTGGGAAGACACCCTGGACTTCCCGCAAACACTACTCCATGGGCAGCCAAGCACTGATGTTCTCTTTTCTGTATTTTTGTGTCTTCAACTCCAAAATAGAGAGAGAGAGAGAGAGAGAGAGAGAAGGAGATGATGCCATTGTAATTTCACAGTAGGAAGCAGAGATCAAAGAAGCCATGTCTGAGGCAAGCTCTTACAGATGGAATGCGGCCAAGGTAGAATATGAGATGAAGTCTGTGTGGCTCTAGACCTCAAGACCTCTGTGACAGTTAATATTATCAGCTCTCCTTGCTGGAGAGCCTCCTAGGGGTCAGTAAGGACACTTCTGAGTGAGTCGGGGTGTCCTGGGGCTGTGCTTTGGGGTCCATGTCTGACTGTGCTCTCCTCCTCTTGCCATCTCCCCTCTACTTCCTGACAGCCATGAGGTGAGCAGCTGTCCTCCGTAGGGCCCATCTGCCCCTGAACTAGCCAACTGTGGACTGAAACCTCAGAAACTCTGAGCCAAAACAAATTCTGCCTCTTTTATATCTGTCAGGTAATTTGCCCCAGAAACGTGAAGGTCTCTTGTTCCTGCCATGACTGAGGATGAGGCAGCACAATGAGCTGATGCTCTCACCACGCTGACCCGCACCGGGCTTGCCCCAGGGCTCACACTTGTTAGACACTTTGATCTTCGCAATCCCGCACTACACTTCGAGGGCAACAAATGCACAATAAATTTATAGCAAGTCTTCAAAGCAGGTGACCTTTTGCCCTTCCCCTAGTTTGTCCCTTTCAGTATCTTGATTGCCCCAGCATCTGGGTAAGAAGTGGAGCTCTGGGTGTCTGGATCCTCAGATAAAGATTTCTGACTCAACTCTGCACCTTTCCTGGTTCAGGGGCTTCTATTCACACCCTCCCCATCCCTTAGAGCCCTGGCTAAGTGCCTGTTCCATTCGACTCTCATTTCCTTACCTCCCTTCCCGCCTCCTCCCAGCCAAGACCCATCTGTCTCTTTGACAGCTGGATACCTGCTGCCAAGAGAAATAACACTCGTGTGTGCAGGGTGTTCCTGAAGGGAGCAGGGTGGGGAGGGGCAGGGAGGGGCTTCCTGCCGCAGCCTGGTGGGCAGTGGAGGGGAAGCAGGAGCCTCCTTGGGCACAGATGAACTGCCCGGGGTGGAGGAGGGACCCAGGGACAGCTGGGAAGTATCGAGAGAGAGAGAGAGAGAGAGAGAGAGAGAGAGAGAGACAGAGAGAGAGACAGAGACAGAGAGAGACAGAGAGAGACAGAGACAGAGAGAGGAGAGAGAGTGTTAGTGTGGGCAATGTCAACAACTTGCATTTACACAGCATTTTGACTTTCATTGCTATACTGGAGGTGTCACAGATCCACCCATTATGGTAGACCCTCGAGTTACAACTAGCCTGACATATGATCAACTTAGGTTCCTGTCAGGTTATTAGTTTTAACTTACTGTCAAAGACTTGAGTTACAACCAGAATACCTGCCTTGTGCTTCCAGATAATCTCTGATACAGATTTAGCCCTGAAAGAGTTCTAGACAGAACACAGTAATGTCCTTTCCTGTGTGGAGCTGGGAAATACTGGCCCAGGATCTCCCAAGGACACAGAGATCTGCCTGATTCAGGAGATAGACTGTTAAGGCCAGGTAGAGGAGCCTGAGACTTCACTGACTGACCTGAGTTACAACCAACCCTTAGGAACAGATTGAGTTTGTAACTCAAAGGTGCCCTGTGTCCTGAAGAGCAACCAGGGACTAAATCACAAGCAGGCAAATTGAAGCTCAAGGAACAGCAGCCACATGCCAGGGGAGGTATAGGGGCTGCCATGTCTGCCCGCGGAGGTGCCCTCCTCACCAGGCACGGGGGTGGGGGGACTGCTGCTCTTCACAGCTGAGGACATGGGCCCTAGTTAATACTCACACCTTAGAAACGCGGAAAGCGCTCTTCCCAGCACCACCCACAGGCTGCACGCTCCCCAGCACAGGGCTTCCAAGTGCTGCAAAAACCTTCCCTTACACCTTGGACCACAAGAGAGGCACATTGCTGTCCTGCTCCCTTCACACACGTGGAGAAACTGAGTCACAGCAGCTGAGGGCATAGGTTAAGTGGTCAGGGGGGCTTGGATGGAGGTGGTGTAGTCCTGGAGTCGGCTCTTTCACTCTCTCCGCAGCCATGTGGAAGGAAAGGAGGCTTTGTTCTTGATCATGCTTGGAAGGCCCCAAGTCCTCTGTCCTCTCCGCCAAGGAGGGCCATGTAGGCTTCGTGGGAGGGAGAACGTGTGTGCGCTGGACCAGCAGAACACAAGGGGCTCGCCAGGAACAGGCAATGTGCTGAGCTGAGCGAGCTAAACCCTGTCCCTAAATGGGGGCACAGACAGGGGATGGAAGGGCCCCACACCAGGATCCCAGCAAGCAGGCAAAGGAGAGGCTGTGCCAGTCAACTTGGCAACAAGCACTTGGGCAGCACTCTTGCTCCAGGGTTCTCTGTGCATCCAGGAAAGGAGGAGCCAGAAACAGTTGAAATGCCAGGAGCGAATCCCAGATTTGTCTCTTGCTGGCTCGGGGATTCCCACCCCACCCCGTCAGGGCTTGGACCCGCCGAACCTCATGCTGTCTTGTAACGTGTACAGCACATGGCTACTGTGTTTGTGGTTGATTTTAGGGTCGCAGGAGATCATGCCTGCACCCTGTGCCCATGGTTGAGTGAGACACAACGTTAATGCAGAGATAAGAACCTGAGCTCACCCCCAAATGAAGTGGCAGAGTCTGAAGGGTCAGGCTTGACACTTGGTCTCTAAGTGGCCTCAGCAGGTCAATCCAAGGCTCTGGCCTCACGTTTGGATAGTGCAGAGCGCAACTTTGCCACAGCAGCTGGCTGGGAGGACTTGGTGGGCAGACTGCAGCCCCGGCAGCTGGAGACCCGGGGCGGCAGCTTCTCCCACCTGCCTCTCCTGCTTTCTTTTGCTCTTTGAAGCTTCCCACACAAGCCACAGCCTCTGTATGAGGCCATCACTGAGTAGGCAGTTACTTCCGGAGAACTTCATCTGGGTCGAGGACCAGAGGCTCCATGTCTTTAGGCAGCACTTCCGGGACTGGGCACACATAGATTTCCAGGTAAGAGCCTTTTGCTGGGGGTTTGCATTCAGGTGGATCTCAGTGTCAGGTTCTGGGCAGGTGACTTTGTCCTCTTGATCTTATTTTTCCTTGTCTGTGAAACAAGGAGGGCACCTGTGGGCGCCGCAGGCCGATCAAAGGAAGGACCTGGGCCTCGGCCATCCGTGTTGAGATGATCAGATGGAGAATCATGAGTCTTGATCATAAAGATCCAAAGTTATATTTGCTTTTAAATAGGTACTAATTCATGGAAAAGTCTGACTTTCTTAGAGAAGAGCACCATCTCTATTTCGCAGATGCTGAATGGCTGACCCTCGTAGGAAAAGGAGGGAAGCAGGCAGGAGGACAGCTTAGCTGGGTCCGTAGCTGGCCCTGCCGCAATCTCACCTTCCTCTTAGGTACTCTGTCCCCCCGCCCCTTCTCTGCACACCTCGGGCAGCCTGTCTCTGCTTTCTGTTGGGGCCTTGCTGTGTGTGAAGTTGTTTCTTACACAGTCTTAAACTGTAACTTAATAACAACTGTATAAATATGGCAACTGATATTTACAGGGAAGGGGGCGGGAGAGACCGAGGGCAGAAGAGCTAACTACAGGGTGCGCTTGCCTTCTCCCCGCAGCTCTTAGAACTGGTTTTCACAAAGCAGTTTCTGAAGGTTTCCACTTCAGTGACTCATGGCAGACATCCTCTGGGCCCGGCCCTCCCGGGACCCGCATTCCAGCCAAGATGGGGGCAGGAGGGGCTGTGTGAGTCTGAGCTGCTGCTGCAGACAGCCAATGGCATTTGGTGCCTCTTTTTCCACCCTGAAACCTTACACTCACTTTGCTGCCCTGAGATGAACATGATATTTCGTGGTGTAATTCCTAAGCAACCCCTCTCACATTTTTCCTTCTTTCTTTTGTTTCCTGGATCTGTACTAAGGAATCAACGCATTTCTGGTCTAGGCAGCCAGAGAGATAATCAGCCTCGACCTGGTCTGGCTCTTCTCATCCATACCTCTAGCTGGTATCCTCTAATCTAATCCTAATCTTCTAATTAGTTGGACTCCACCATGTATTGCTGGTCTGTCCCCAGCAGATGTATTTTTGTGAGCTCATACTGAGTTACTCAGCATTCTCTGTAGGCTTTTTACAGAGAGGAAGATTTTATTCTTGGTGAAGTTCTTACTATCAATTTTTTCTTTGTGGCATGCTTCCGAAGTCCTGTCTGAGACGTCTCCCCAAATCTGGGTCATGGAGGTTTTCCCAGTTTCTTCTACATAGTTTTATTGGTTTGCATTTAAATAGAAAAATCTATTTTGAGTTAATTTATATACAAGATGTTATACTCAAGTCACACTCCATTTTTTATAGATCTAATAAATTTTTTATGGATGTACAATTGCTCCAGCACCATTTGCTGAAAAATCTATCGTTCCTCCCTTGAAGTGCAATTTGTCAAAACTAGTTGGTTGGATAAGCACTTGGAGTAGCCGTGCCTTCGTGGTGGGCTGACTTTTCCAGCAGGGTGTGACATCCCTCTCAGTCCCAGGAAATCTCTTTATTTCATGGCCTACTTTATCTGACAATATCACTGCCATTCTTGCTTTCTTTGGCTAGTGTTTGCATTCTATATCTTTCCTCTCCTTTTATTTCCTAACTATTCAAATCATTGTATCAAAAGTAAGATCCTTGTAGTTTTTAATCTATGTTTTTAACAGATATATTTAGATCATTTGTACCTCCTGTATTACGAATATGTTGACCTCGTCTATATTTTTTATTCTAATTGTTTTCCAGTTCTTCATCTTCTTTTTCCTGTCTGTCTGTAGCTACTTAATATGTTTCTTTATGTTTTGTGGGTAGATATCCTTGTATACCTTTGAGTGAGTGTTCTGGTATTATGTTCTACACACACACACACACACTCACACATATTTGTATGTGAACATATATCCATAGAGTGCATGCATGTGCCCACGTACACGCACACACACACACACACACACACACACACACACACACACACACACACACACACACACGCCAGGCAGCTTTCAGCACTGGAGTCTGAACACAGGGCTTTCACACTGTCAAGCTACATCTTCTTTTTCTTTTTTGGTGTTGAGACAGGGTCTCCCTAAGTTGCTAAGTTGCTCATATTGGGCTCAAACTTTTTAGTCCCACTGCCTCAGCCTCCTAGAATGCTGGGATTGCAGACACGGGGAGAGAGGAGTGTCTATATCTCTTCAGCTCCTCCCATTTATAATGCATTGTCTTAAATATCCTGTACATTCAAAGCCAATCTGACAAATATAATTTTTGCTTGAAATAGCAGACACAGCTTTAAAAGTCAGGAGAAAATGTATTCACTGCTACGTTCCTTCTTTCCTTGTTCTTGAGTCCTTCCCAGCATTTCTAGATCACTTCTATAATTTCCTTCCTGTTTGGAGAAGTTTACCCATCCCTTCTGGATAAGTTTGTGGGTGATAAATTCTCATTTCTTTCTTTCTCAGGGCATGCTTTGATTTTTAACAAATTTTTATTATCTTTATTGGTATATTACATACACACATGATGATTGCACTCCATAATGGGCATTTGTACCAGTATAAGACACAACTTAATTCTCATTTTTTTCCCATAGCCTTGCCCACCCTACCACCCCCCATATACATAAAATTTGTTTCCTTACTTTTTTGTTATAATCTCATTATTTTTCTCCCTTCATCCTATTTTACTTTGAGCATTTTCTATTTCACAATATATAACATACAATTCTAGAGCTCATTTACATCTTTATTTTCTCATACCAGAGAAAAGATGTGATATGTACCTATCTGTGCCTTATTTATTTCACTTATGAGGATATCCTCAAAGTATGTCCATTTAAGTATAAGTGATTCAAACTTATCATTTTTTATGGCAGAATAATACTCCATTCTACAGAAAAACCACAGCTTTTTTATCCAGTCTCCAGTTGATGGACACTTGGGTTGTTTCCAAGATGTAGCAATCACAAATTGGGCTGCTATAAACATGGGTGCACATATGTCACTGTGATATGAGTCCTTTAATTCTTTTGTGTATATACCTAGCAGGGCAATGGCTGGGTCAAATGGGACCTCCAATCCTAGCTTTTTGAGGAATCTCCAAACTGATCTCCAGGGCATGCTTTGATTTCTGAAGGAGATTTTCTCAGTATGTACAATTCTGGATTCACATTTACTTTTTCACCACTTGGAAAATAGTGCGCCATTTCTCCTTGGCCTCTACTATAAGTGTGCCCTCGCTCTTTCCTGTTATAGGAAATATATTATTTGGGTGATGCCATGAAAAGGGTCATTAGAGACCTGCATAGAGAGGGAGAAACTGGTTCGAGATAATAAATGCTTTTGTAGTATCATATCAGTCAGAAAAGTGGGGTAAAATACAAAGAAACAAAAACTACAAACGATGACCTCCCCACCCCACCCCACCCCACATCTGTTAGAAAGCTCAGGAATACCATTTTTGCAAGAGTATGGCACCCAGGACCAGGAAGGGGAGTAAAGGGAGCTGCAGGGTGCTGGACTTCTATGTTCAAGGATGATTTTCTGCTCAGGGACTTTGCTGACTGTGAACTAATGCTGACAGCACAAGCAGCACTGAGCCTGAGGAAGTGGCTCATACTCTCGGCTGACTCAGAGCCGGGGAAGCAGAACCCAGAATCCACAGCCAGCTAAAGAGAGGCATAAAGATGTGACAGTTCAGTTTAGGTTCTTTGAGAGGCTACATGGAAGGAACAGTGCTTGATGGGAAATAGACTGACCTACCCCCTGCCCTGGCTTCAAATGCAGCTTTGACTTAGCTCATTCAAAATTTGAAGCAAGGGAGACACCACAGTCCTAACTTCCTATGAGAAAGAAAAGGAGATTCTACCCTGAGGAGGAACAGACCATCCAAGCCTCACACCAGAGCTAAAACCTTTTGTGTACAATGTCTGGCATGCATTAGTTATTAGGTACATAAAGAAGCAAGTGAACACACTGAAAAATTAAAGAAAGAAATAAAAAACAAGATCCTGTAGGAGAACTCATGGTAGATCCTGTTATCCAATTTGGCTTTAAAATAACAGTAATTAATAAACTCAAGAAAATAAAACACAATTTCAGTACATGAGTGAAATTTGTATTTTTTAAAAATGGCAATTTCATGTCACAACTGCAATGGGGTGAAATTCAGAATTCACACTGTGGTTTTAGGAGTAGATTAGACTCAGCTAAAGAGAGAATTAATGAACTGAAATACATGAGGAAAAAATAACCAGGGAAACAGTGGAGACATTAAGGGTACCCAATTCAGAAAGAGGATTATGAGACATATGAGGCAAAGTAAAGAGGCTGATCATATTCATCAGAGATCCTCAGGAGAGATCCTCTTTAATTTTTAAAAAATTTAATCAAAATAAGTATCTTTTTTTCTGCCAGAAGAAAATAAAAAGACACGTGGGAAGAAATAATACACAAATTCAAAGTGGACAAATCCAAAGAATATCATATTCAAGAGAAGTGTGTTAAACCATCAGAAATAAAGACACAGACAAAATCTTAACATCAGGGAGAAAGGTCACCTTCAAAGGAGTTTCAGTAAATCTATTTGTTCATTTTGATTCAGTGCCTCGATGGATATGTAGCAGTTCAGGCTGGCTTTGGACTCTTTATGTAACTCTAATTGGCCACCCTCCTGTTTCAGCCTGACTAGCGCAGGGGTGATAGGTGGGCACCGCCACTCCTGGCCTACGTAAATAACAGAGATAAAAAACCTGGATCCTTACCTTTAGAAAAAGAACAAAGAGAAGCTAGGGTTGGAGACACATGCCTACAATCCTAATTACTGGCAGCCCAAGGCAGAAAGATTGCAAATTTGAGGCCAGCCTGGATAATTTAGAAAGATATTATCTCAAAATAAAAAGTAAAAAGGACAGTGATATAATTCAGTACCAGTGTGCTCGCCTTGCCAGAGTAAGGCCCTGCTCTGAGCTCAGTCCCTGGCACATCAACACCAGCAACCACCAATAAGAGTGAAATTGCCCTGGATATTTCTATGCAAGAAGAAATAGTGAAGAATTTTTAAGGTGGAAGAAAGATAAAATATATGTACTCAGGTTTAGGTGAAGAACTAAGCAATGTAGGAAGAATTATGTAAATTATTGTAAAAACATTGCTTCATGGAATAAATACAATGACAGTGAGAACACATAAAAAGTGTTTATATGAAATTAGTGTTATTAGGCCTGTGCAACGTCTAGAAAATAAATGAAAGCACCAATTTGTACTTGACTTTGGTCAGTTAACAGTGCATACGAGAATCCCTAGGTAGTTACCAAAAGAAGAAAGAGCAGGTTGGTAAATGACAGAGGAAAATGTAATAATTAACACTTAATTGATAAGTGCAAAAGAAGACAAGAAGGGCTAAAAAATATTTTGTTACACTCACGTGAAAAGTAAACAGAATACTACAGTTAAGATCCAATGCTTTCCAGGATGTTGACAAGAGTCCTGAAGGTTTAAATGTAAGAGACCGAAGACAGGCTGTGGGCACACAGCAGCAGCCTGCAGCAGACTCCAGGGCAAAAAGTGCTACTAAAGATATAGAGAGGGGTCTTGTAATAGAAAAACATTCATTCCATCCAAAATATGCAAGAATTCTAGTTTCCGGTACCTCTAACAGCAGAGCATAAATGACAAACAAGAAGGCAAAAGGAAAAATCAGCAACACCGAGAACGTGTAAGTGATGAACAAGCTTTTCATACACAGAGCGTTGTACTCAGAACCAAAACCATACTTCCGGTTCTTTTCAATGACTTGTAAACAGTTGCCATTTGCTGAGCTACCAAACAAGACCCAACAAATTGGAAAGAATTCAAATCATGCAGAGAATGTTTTCTGATTATGCAGAGTAGAAGTAAGCTAGAAGTTTAAAGAGATACGCAGAGTGTTTATACTTTAATGACCTATTGAACAAAGAAAAGTTACACTGGAAATTAGAAGAGCTTTGACTTGAGCTCAGCGGGAGCTGTCTCCTGCCCCTCCCCCGCTTCTTGCTCTGCCCACCTGAGAAGTCCCTGACCAGGGAAGAGGCCCACAGAAAAGCCCCTCCGGGGTCCCACGGAGCTCAGGAGCTGTGGTGGGGACCCAGGTCTGTGGGGCACTGGGAGGAGGAGATCTCAGGCACATCCTCCGAAAAGAGTGGGATGCTGCGGAAGCTGAGGAGAGAGGAAGTCAGAGCCTCATGTGCAGAAACCATAAAGAAAAAGGCCAGAAAATGATGTTTAAATATCTCTCAAGAAGGTTAGGAAAAGAGTAGCAAATAAAATCCAAAGAAAGCAGAAGAGAGGAAATAATAGAGATAAGGGCAGAATCTCGGGAAATGGAAAATAAACTTTCAAGAGAAAGTAATTAGCAAAACCAAGACGTATTTCCTTCAAAAGACTAATAAAATTGATAACCCCTGGAAGGGCAGAACTAAAGGAAAAGGAACATGAGTCACAAATAGGCAGTTTAAACAAGGAAACTGACTACAGAAGCCATCGCAGGTTGTCGTGAGCTCTGTGTAGTGAATAAATGGAGGCAAAGAAGAGAAGGAGGAAGCCTTAGAAAAACACAAGGAGTTATAAACAGCTAAATAGATCTATATTTATTAAAATAGTAAATCCATGATTCAAATCTTTTTATGAAGAAAAATCCAGGCTCTCCCGTTACATCACAAAGCTCTTCCAAACATTTAAGAAAGAACTAACTATAATCAGATAAACCTTCTGATAAGAGAAGCAGAAAGACTTCTAAGATCATTAGCCTGGCAAACCTTAGTACCCGGAGAGAGTATTACAAAAAAGGATCCTATTTCTGTATGAATTTACATGGCAGTTTAATCCAAATATACTTTAAAAATATATATATCTTGTTTTTTCTCGTAACAAATCATATTTGACTTAGCATTAGAAAATCACCAATATAATTCAGTACATCAATGTAAGAGAAATCAATTATCTTGATAGATATAGCAAAAAATGTTAGTGAAATTCAATATTAAGTCAAACTATAGAAATTCATAGGAAACCAAAAGGAAGGAAACTTTCCTTATTAAAAAATTGAAATATTGAAAAATGGTGAAATAGTGACAAATTTTTTTCCTGAAATTAGAGTTATAAATGCTAGAGGTCATCACTGTGTATTTGTCAAAATGTAATGAAGACCTTAATACTTAATATAAGACAGAAATAAAGAAGAAAATGGTTAAGAGTTGGAAGGGTACAATTATCATTATTCACATATGAATGTGTAGTTATAAAATCCAAACTAATCTACAACTATTAAATTAATAGTGAATTAGGCAAAACGACAAAACATCAAGAAAAATCCAGCTCTGTTTAAATGCAGAGATGTAAGCCAGCTCCTCCCCATGTGAAGCTGTCCGTTCCGTGAGCCATGGCTTTTGCGGGACACTGGCAGGTCCCTCTCTGAGACAGGCCCAGAGTGGTGCAGAATGCAGACCTCTGCTCACGGACCATCTTGAAGAGGAAGAACGACTCGGTCTCCTACACTACTGATATTCAGTGGCTGAGCCATGAGAATTAAGATGACCTGGCGTTCTTGGTAGAAGAAATTAGCCAGTGGAACAGCATGAATCCAGAGTGAGAGCTACACACGTGTGCACTCGTCACTTATAACCGAGAGGAACTGTCAGGTGGCAGAGAGGAGGCAGTTTGTGGGAAAGTGCTGCAGAGTAGGAGGAACCGTGTGGACTGTCCTGGATTCCAAAGAACCTTCCTGGGATGTGGTGGCCCCTAGAGCAGATGGCACGGGGTAACCTGAAGGCTGTGACGTGGCACAGTCACTTGGCCCATACTCTGCTTGTGTGCAGGGCTGAGCCCCTCACGCAGAGACTCAGGCACTGTCTCCATAGCTACTAGATACTGTTGATTACAAGTGGACAGATTGTGGTGTTACAGTTGGGACTCTTTGGCAGAAGATGATTCCAGCATTATGAATGTTGTTGAAGACATAGAAAAGGGGCTGTTTTTTCAGAGGGGATAGTAGGGTAAATTCACCAAATGTGCTTAGAGCAATCTGACTCCTATAAATAGGCTGGATCAATCTTCCTCAATGATTCCACGACCAGGGGCCTCAACAGCACCTCTTGGAACTGCTTGGTGTCAGATGCTGAGCCAGGCACACTCAGATCACACCAGGCTCCGTGGGAATGGAGCCGAGAAACTACATTTCAACAGGCTTGAAAATTACTAGATATTGAGGTGATGCCTGCTGTGTTCACTGCCATATTTTTGTACCTAGTAGAATATCTTGCACTTAAAGGGCTCAGTGGGAAAGGAGTGGTCATTTATAACTAGGGAAGAGTCGGAGTCGGATTTCTGCCCTTTGTTATATACCCCTTGGACTGCAAGTGGCTGTCTCCTCTCTTCTTTCTTTTGGTACTGCATTTTGGAACAGCATGACCAAATTTTCCACAGGGACTTTCTGAGGCCAGAAAAAGGTAGATCCAGGCTCCCTTCCTATTGGAGACTCAACCTACAAACTCCATTTTTATATAGCAGCGGTTCTCAGGCCTGACTGTGTTTGGGAATGGCCTGAAGCTCAGCCCACATAAATTATCCCACATAAATTAAATCAGAGTCACTGGAATTTGGGTCTAAATATTGGTATTTTTCAAATGTTCCCCAAGTGACCCTGCTGCATAGTGAAGTTGGGAACCATTGGCAAACAGTAATACAGACACCTCTAAAAGCCTTGGTGTTGAGTGCAAAAGGTAGAAAGCAATTTATAGCACAATACCATTTGAGGATATTAAAATTTAAAACACACAAAACAAAGTTTTGAGAGATGCTAAAACTTCTAAGGACATAGATGAAATCCTGGGGAGGAGGAAGAAAAGGGAGAGGAGTGAGAGGAAGATGGAAATATAAAATAAAAAGAGCAAGGTCTTACACAGACCTTACTACCATAAACTAAGGAGTATGGCCTCCAAATACTGACTCACCACAGTTGATCTAGATAGAGCCATTGTGTGTACCGCCACTCTGCTGATCCTGGTAAAAGTATGAGATGGGGATTACTACTTAGAGATCTTTAGAGAGTTAAGAATATTAACAAGGGCTATACAATGAGACAGCAGTAGGCTGGGCATGAGTCCTGTCTGCTGGGTCAGGGTCAGGCCCTCTTGTCTCCATCACTGCCTCTCTGGGTGCTCCTGAGAACCTGCTGGAAAGGAAGCTGAGCCCTCTGCACCCCAGTCTGTCCTCACCGCTGCATCCCAGCCCTTGCAAGAACAGATAAAAGAATGACCATCCAGTGTTCAGTGCACACGAAGGGAGAAGGCCCGCAAGCAGCCCTCACATGACTTGGAAACAGCCCAGAGCAGCTCGGTCTCCTCGTGAAGACCAGCAATGTTTGTCTGGTTCCAGGAGCAGACGGAAGCCTCTGCAGTGGGCTAGAGAGGATGGTGGGGTGCGGGGTAGAACACAGAAGTGTGGTTCGGTGGGAAAGCAAAGGCTGCTCGCATCCCACCAACAACTTCCTCTCCTTGCACCCTCCCCGCAAGTGGAAGACTTTGCGTTATTTCTCATTCATTGCTTATAACACCTGTCTCTGCAGCCAATTCAGGACCATTTACGTTAGTTGTAATAATAATACAGTTCAGCAGACATAAATACTAATCTGCAAGGGCGGGAAGGGGCATCTTGGTCAAGATCTCCTGCAAGGAAGTAAAGAGGTCTGACAGATGGGAAGTACATGCTCACCTGGTCTGGGTTGGTGCCCTCCAGAGGTGAGTGGATTCTCTGCTGTTTTTCTCTGCTCCCATTGGGACATCTGAATTTCTAGGCTAAGTTCTTTGTCTTTTAAAAACCTCCTCAGGCCCATAATGTGTCTAGGAGCATGCATGAGGGTGGAGCATGGGTCACTCTGGCTGGCCCGTGGCATCCGCTGTTACGCTGCTGTCTCTGGAATAAAGGGGCCTCTCCCCTCACTGGGAAGTGTCTCTGGTACTGCCGTGCCAGTGTCTGGAGTCACTTTGTTGGTTTGTGGATACAGGCTTTGGTTAAGCACACACTTCTAGCTTCAGGGAGTGCAGAGAGAACAGGGCGGCTCCTCAGACTGCACTGTGTGTACAGCTCAGCTGGGGAGGTACCTGAAGAAGCTGAGTTCTTACGTTCTTGTCTCAAACGTACTGATGGAAGGCACGGAGCTGCAACTCAAGCCAGCGCGCCAGGAATCCCGATGCTGGTGCTCCCTGAGTGCCAGTCTGAGCAATGCCACAGCCACAGGAGCATGAGGCTTCAGTCCCCAGTGTGGATGCCCTGCTGTGCACATTTGACTGTCCCTGTGAACTGAGGGCGGCTCGGGGAGCTGGGGGCGACCGTTCAGAGCCACCCAAGGGCCACACCACTAGAGGGCCACACCACAGAGGCTCTGTCTCAGGCCCTCACCCCAGTATTCTCGACCCCACCGTTGGGCGTCCTTGGGTGACATTCCTGCAGAGCGTCACATGAGGGCGCTGAAGGAACCGACCAGCGGGAACTCCACAGGAAAGCGGAAGCAGGGCTCGCGGAGGAGCAGATTTTACTCTTCAGTTTAATTGAGCTTCTTGTGCTCACAGGGCTCCAGCTCGTGTCGGGTGCATCGGTGCGCGTGACTGAGTGTGGACACAGGGCGTGCTGCATCCGGGGAGCTGATGTGGGGCACAGGAAGAGTTAGAGGAACGAGCCTTCCCAGGTCCTGTTCCTTGACAGCCTGCTGTGTCAGCGCAATCTCCTTCTTCTTCACCCCAAAGGCCCAGGATGAAGGAGACCCTGAGACAGTGCCGGCGCCAGGGCCAGGAGCAGGAGGCCCCTCCAAGGGGCACCCCTGGGGTGGCCTTCTCAGAGTGCGCTGGTCCTGTCCACCTGGAGTCCCATGGCTATTAGCGTGCAGATTTGGATGCCAAGCTATCCCAAGCCAGGACTGGGCTGCGGGAGGCTGGCGGCAGGAGTAAGATGCAGGCCAGACGTGTTTCCCACCTTCGCTGCTGACCAGCTTTAGCTGAGGAAATGCGAGTGTGATGAAGTGTTGGAGGACGAGGCCACCATCCTTTGTGTGCAGCCATGCACGGGACACACAGGGTCAGTGGGGACTGTTACGAGCGCCACTGTCCAAAGCTTGGGGGGGGGCAGCTTTCAGGCCAGTGGGGCAGGCAGGGCTCCAGGGGAAGGTGCCAGACCAGATGTGCTCTGGGAGCTGCGAGGGGACGGCCCTCTCTGGGGTACAGGGTCATCCACTGTGTCAGCCCACTTCTGAGTTCCAGGGGAGCTTGCGGGTCCCCAGGTCCTCAGAGGAGCAAGGCTATCCGTGAGTGGTCGCATTGGCACTGCTCTGGAACTGTTCGTGCTCTCCATACAGTTTAACTGTAAGGTGTGGTGAGGTTTTTCCCATCGGCTCCAAGGTAGCTGCACCTGTGTTTGGGCATGGAGTGTGAAGAGCAGACACTTATGGGTGACGCTGACTTTCCCCCTCTTCCTGTGGACCTCTCTGCTTGTGCCTAAAAAAGGCACCACTTAGGTTTTGTCCTTCCACGTCCTGTTTCAGCCCCCCCAGAATGAGAGTCCCCAGAAAGACCAAGCTCGGCCGCCCTCACACTTTGTTAGTCCTTGTGAAATGGATTCTCCCCTCTAACTTCACTCACAATTCCTTAAAATGTGGTGAAGATGGAAAACATCGTGCACAGAGTCTGCATAACAAGGAAAATTTGTGCTGTCTTCTGCTTTGCAGCCTTTGTAGCTGCAGTGGACGGATTCCTTTGCAAATTGTGTGTGTGGAGATGTCTTTTAGAAGTGAACTCCAGGCTGATTTCACGCTGAGGTGGGAAATGTGCATATTCAGGTGGACACCACGCCACACACAGAGTGACTCATGCCTATCTTTTGTCATGCCCTTGACAACACAAATAATCGCGTATGAAGGTCACTACTGGCAACAAAGGGCACGGAGGGAGTGTGTGAGGGGAGGGAAGTGGGAGAAAGGCGGGGGGGGGCTCCATCTTGAAGCTGGACGGAGGAGATTCTGCTTTGGTTATGTTTAATATTTCTTTGTCTCCCCCCAAAAGACATATGAGTAAGAAGGGAATTTAATTTCTGATACCGGATTCCCTTCTGGCTCATCACAGGGGACTTTAGTGGACGTTAGGCTCTCTGGAGATGGGGTTTGGACAGTGACTTTCAGGTCCCGCCCGCAGAGTGTGTGATTATGGAGGTGTGCTGGGTACAGAATCATGACCGAGCAGGCCGCACTGTAGTCCACATGCTCCAGGGCGGGAGGAGCCAGATGTGTTCTACTGCAGAATTTCCCAAGTTTTATTTTGGCCCTTTTACACATTCAAAGGCACAGGTGTGTCACTGTGACATGAACTTCATTCAGTAGCGTCAGACACACCAGGGACAGGCTGCAGCAGATCCATTCATCTGGTTTTGAAGTGGGTGCACCTGCTCTCTGCACAGTAGGCTCACAACGCTGGAGCCAAAGTACAGCTGCATCGGAAAAGAACTGCACCTTCAGCCTCAGACTTTGAAAGAGAAACAGAGACACGTGCACACCTCCAAAGGGGCCTAAGGGGTGTCTGCACCATGCGCGCTCTCAGACATGGTCTCTTTATTATCATTTCTGTGGAACCCATAATAAGTTCACTTTTCTCATTTCCCCATTAACAAGACAGGAAGAAGAATCAGGGTGCACCCAGTGGCCTTTCTCCCCTTGTCACCACTCAAGTCCTGAGGACACTTCCTCCACTGCTGTACCTGTCTGAAGGCTACTCCTAGCTCAGAGCTCAGCTCCGGTCTTCCTGGGAAGCCCAAGTGAACTCTTCTCACCTTCTCTCTGCTCAGTAGGTCCCAGTTTCCTCACAGCTACTCTAACCCAGCTCATCTTTTATGTCCTGCTGGCCCCTCCACTCCCAAAAATGTCTGACTTGGACAGTGTGGCTGGAGCCAGGACCCCTAACCCCCTCATCCCTCTTCCCTCAGCCCTGAGTTCTGCCAAACAAGGCGCTGCAGTTTGTAGGATGCGCCAAGTCTTCAGTTGGTGCTGCCCCGATAGCAACTTAAGCATATGCTGCCTTCAGCTTTGCTTGTCCTTTTTTATACATTCAAACATCTAGGATCTGTGAGCTTTCAGCTCCAAAAACTCCTCAAGTCCATCTCCACCGCCTCTCCTCCTGCTGCCTCAGGTCACCATCTTCTCTCACTTAGAATTTGCCCCAATTCTTTGTTTATTGTTCCCAGGTACCATCCGTCCTCCACCCTGCCACCAAAGTGATTTCCAAACACAAGATGACCTAACTTCCCTTGGTTTGGGAGTTGTGTGGTTCTCCCGCCCTTTTAAAGTGGAGAACTCCAAGGCCACTCTCTGCAGACCCTGCCTACTTCCTCGCCTGCATCCGCCAAGTCCACTCTGTTCTCTCTGTTCCAGCCCCAATGGTCTCTTAGTTTTTGGTACTTTCTGGGCTCCTTTCTGCCGCACTAGTGTTTCTGTGTGCTCTGCCCTCAGCTCTTCATGCAAGTAACTGCTCTCTGCAGAGCTCAACTCACCTCCAATCCTTCCTGACTTCTCTGGCCGGGTCCATTCCTTAATTCTGTGGATCTTCTTCCGGAACACTGTACGTAGTTAATTTAGTGCAGTTCTAATTTTATAATTATTGTGTTTTCTTGTGTCACATCAGTTTCTGGAGTTGCCTGTGCTTCCCAAGATCAGAGGCCACGTCCAGTTCCCACAGTGTCTTCTCAGGGACTCAGTCCTGTTGCACTTGCCTCGTGTGTGCTGAATGATGAATGCCGGAAAGATCTGCTCAGCATCGTTAACTGGGAATGGGGTGTTGTGAATACTGGCTAGTCACCTCTCACACTTGGAATCTTCCTTCTAGTGGGGACAAAAGCTCTCGTTTTGAGAGTAATAGAAGGACAGAGTTACAGCATGGGATCCAGGGAAGAAACCAATCCTTGTCTAAAGGAATCTATGGAGATGTCACAGAAGATGTAACACAAAGCTGTGGCTTGGCGTGTTAACAGGAGTTTTCAAGTGAAGCAACGCTCCAAATGAGGGAAAGCACAACCAAGTGCAAGACCTGGGAGGCTGGTCTCGGAAGCAGTGGTGATTGGGGTGAAGAGTCTTAAATGAGGACTCGGTGGCACACTGGATTGCAACAAGTGGAGTTGGCAGAAGTGTCAATAAAACAAATGTAAATGTGAATGTGGCATCTGGATGAGGGGCGACAGGAGGGAAGGAGAGAGGGGCCACAGAGAGCAAGGAAGAGGCACCAGTAGTTCAGGTAGGAAAGTGAGAGAGCCTTTACAAAGACAGTGATAGCAATAAAGGGGAGGAAAACCGAGAGACACGAAGAGACAGCATCATCAAGACAGAGTGACCAATTGGGCGAGGTCCTGAGACAGAGGACACCTGCAGGGTTTAACAGACAGACTCCTCAGATGGAGCAGCGCCAGGATAGAGTCTCCAGGAAGAGCAGATGGGTGGAGAGGGGAGGAAATAGCACAATGGCAACTGTGCTGAGTTTTAAGTGCTTGTGGAACATCTAGGTGGAAATGTTGCCCAGTTTCAAGGTTAAGCACAAGCAGGTTCCTAGAATTACCTGGTAGTTGGCTGCTCCTCTGACGTTGGTGGTAGCCTATAAGAATACATCACTTTGCCACATCTCTATGTGATAAGTGGTGTTCGTCTCATGCCTGTAGCCAGCAGGTTGTCACCATAGCAAAGTATGGCACAGACAACGGCTTAATCACCAGATGCTGTGTAAATAATTAAAAAGACCCCCTCCTCCTGCATCTAGATGGGGCTTGAGCTTGCCTTTAGCCATTAACAGATAGATGCTGGCTAGGAGAAGGCAGGACGAAGCTCATTTAAGGATTAATGTTTTCATAACAGGCCGTGGGTTACAACTATGATGAATCATTGCTTTCAAAGATTCAGATCCTGTGAAGATCAGACACTTAGAAAGATGATTGCACTCAGTGAGACAGCCTGATCTAGAAAGAGTACTCCATGTTCTCTGACTCCTGTTCATTTTCAGTCATTCCCTGAGTTCTTCACCCACATCGTGTTTGAAGGAACTTGTTTCGAGACCTTTTGGTCAAATGTGAAGGCATCAGCTTTAGTTCTTGATTTGGTTAAAGACATGGGCTCTAGAGCCAAGGAGATTTTGATACTGGGGAGCAGATATAACTCCAAAACCTACTGGATATCTGAAATTCGAGTTCATGTTCTCTACAATCAAAGAATTAATTCTAGGAATGATGGAGACTGAGAGTAGGAAAATTTATGAAAGAAAGATAGTTTCTATCTGAGAAAAACAAGAAGTAGGACTGGAAAGTGAGTTGGCAGTTGCTCACATTGCTTTTCAAAGGTGTTTTTATGGGACAAAGTCATGAAGTAAGGCAGGTTCAAGGTGGGACAAGACTATAGTCAGTCAGTAAGATTAGAAGTGCAGTTGCTTAGGTAGTATTGATATGATGAGAAATCACAAGGTGGACAAAAGGATGATCAATCAATAAGAGCACAATGAATACAGTTGCTTAGGTAATATTGGTTAAATGGAGATCTAATGGGAAAACAAGTCATATAGCAAGTATAAGAGGATTTCCTATCAGGGGTCTTTCCTTGAAGGGGTGGGTAAGACCTTCATCCCTCACCAGGTGATTGGTAACTATTTAGAATATCAGTCACTGCTATTTGTCTTATGTGGGTATAGTAGTTTCTCTCCTTTCACAATACTGGCCTTCAGTGGCTGTCTTGACTGTCCTCTGTATTGGCTCCTCCTGGGCCAGCCCTCCTTTACTGCCTACAAGACATCTAATTAACTTACTATCTACCGCAATTTTGGAATCAAAGTTGGCTCAGCCGCTTGTTTGCTACAGCATCACAGAGGTACCTCAGTATAGAAACTTGATTCTTTCCACAATTCTGGTTGCAAACCAAGTTGGACAAGAACTGAATCATACTCAGTGGGTAGGTTCAATATTGACCTTGTGGGGAAATTTGATTTGGTTCCTTTCTAGTTCGGTTTGTGACCAGAACTGTGGACAGAATCAAGTACATGAACTGAAGTACCATTGTGATTTTACCCTCTGTGTATGAATTTCATTTTCTGACACCTTCAGAGATAATAATGTTATAAGGTAAATAAGCTGGTTAGACATCTTACAGGCAGACAGCCTGGCCCTGGAAAGCTCACATAGAAAGAGACAACGTGAAGACTAGTCAAAGAGACTTCCATTAAAGATTAGCACTGGAAGAGAAACTATCCCACCCACATAGGATACACAATAGCGCTTGATATTCTAAGAAGGTGCCAGTCTTCCTGGGTGGAAGGCCAGGACTTTGACTCACTCTCTGGGAAAAGACCCCAGACTAAGAATTCTTATATGCTTGTTACATGGCTTGATTTCTTATTGGATCCCCACTTAATCAGTGTTACCTGAGCAACTGTACTTGTTACAGTCTTGTTGGCTGATCATGGCTTTGTCCATTTTGTGATTTCTCATTGTACCAATATTCCCTAAGTGACTATATTTGCAATGTTACTGGTTGATTGTAATTTTGTCCTACCTTGAACCTACTTCACCTCATGGCTTTGTTCCACAAATGCCCCCTGGGAAGGGAGGTGCGTGGGTCACTCATTTTGGAGTCCCCCTATTGTCTCTTAGGTAGAAGCTTTCTTTCTCAATATAGTTTTTTCCTACTCTTAACGTCCATCGTTCCTAAAATTAATTCTTCAGTTTTAGAGAGCATGAAACTCATGTCTCAGGTGTCTAGCAGGTCAGGAGGTAGGCTTGCTCCCATGTATAAATAACAGTGACTATTTTGCTTTGCTTTAATTATACATGATTCAGTCAGAGGAGTGCCTGACATTAGAAAATACCCAGTAAATATTCCTGGATCTTGGATTTTAAGGGTTTCAATCTGGATATTTCATTTGATAATCTGTGCTTTAAAAATAAATTGAAACATCTTCAGATGAGCAGGTACTGTCCAGGGCCTCATGCACCCCTCGTCCTACTCTTTCCAGGATCCCAGTTGTGTCAGTCTCCCAGCTCTGTGTAGTTTTAAGTCTGTATACTCTGTTTAGGCCATGTAAGAAAACACTTCAGGTCATGGTCTAATGATGGGAGGAAGGGCTCTGTCTTCAGTCTTTATAAATGAAAACAATCTGTTTATGTGAAGGCAGAATAAACATTTGTAAGATTAGAAAAATCCCAAGAAAATCTTGGCGACTTTTGAAAAGCTACCACCGAAGAATAATTCTACTAGATGAAGTGTTGTGAGCTGGGGACCATCAGAGCAGTAGCAGAAGGCCAGCTTGACAGGAGTGGCCCTTTGAGACCTCAAGGTAAAGTCCCATGGATCTCTGGTCCAGAAAGAAGGCTGCATTGGTGTTCCAGGCAGAAGTTGAGTCTGTGTTCCAGTTCAAAGCAGGTCTGGAGTGCACTGTGATGGGCTGGATCTCACACCGTGAGACTGGATGAGTCCATGGATCTGTCCCTGAGGGTCTTCTTAGGCTGCCCAATGTTGATTTGGAAAGCATCAGATAAGAGAATGAAATGATAGACGATCAAAGGTGTTCATTCTGGTATTTTCATTCCCCCATCACTTGCATAAACTCTAGCTGGTGTATTTCCAGAAAGCAGAGCACACAACAAAACTAAATTCATGAATGAGCTTTGTTGCATTCAATGGCGAAGCCAGCACTAGGCTGTTTTTAAACATTAATTTGGCATCTCAAGTCACACAACTGCCTTTAGCAGCAAGAGCACATGCAGACTGTTCTCTGAAAACCACCACAGCTGTTCAAGTCCATTCCAGCCCCTCCCGGAAAAATCCAAGCACAAGGTATGTGCCCCAGATACTGTCTGACATGTTTGGTCCCCTCTTAATCCCCAGGGAAGAGACTCAATTCATTCAATGACAAAGCTGGCACCAAGCTGTTTTTAAATTAAACTATCATTACAGAAAGGGAGACTCTCTGCTGCTTGTGAATTCAGAATTTAAAAATCAACCTCAGTCATCTTTTCCTTGCTTGTTGCTTTTGCCTTAAATGTAGGGATAGCAGTGAGCAAACTGAGACATAGAGGAAGAATCCTCCACCTACTCTTCACTCTTCTTTGTTTCTTCTTCCCACTTTAATGCACCAATAACCAGGGGTCCAGGGCCCCCCATCTCCTAATGGGTGAGCCATTTACTGACTGAGCTGGAGAATTTACTTCCTCATCTGGGCCACAGTTGTGTTATCCATAACATGGACAGTTGATCATATTGCTTCAGCCCCAATACACGTACTGTCGGTCTCGCTACAGAACCCTTGGCTCAGGAACAGACCCAGCTGATGCACAGACTTTGATGCAGCTGCTTTCCCTCCATATGCCCAAGACAGACATCACTAATCAGATGCCATTTTGTGAACAGACGCAGGATCAGGGGTTGACACCCCAGGGATACTCCAGCAAACAGAGACTGCAATTCTCGTTGCCTGTGCCAGGCCCTTTCCATCATACCAGGGATAATGGAGCCAAATAAAGCAGCACAACACAGGGCTTATTACTTGTTCAGATATTTACTAAGTGCCCACTCCATGCCAGATATCCTGTGTGTTGGGGTATAGAGAAGGGGACTCACACCTGTGCCCTGAGATGCTTGTATCCTGCTGGAGGCTGCAGGCACATCACAAGTAATGACTGTGAAAAGAAAAGCTGAGAACATCTGGGACACCAACTGACCTAGGGAGGTGAGGCAAGGCTGGAGAGAACCAGGAAGTGGAGCAAATATACACAGTCCAGGCCTTTGTGAGGACTGTAGCATCTGAGCAGGAGGAATCTGGATTCACAGTGCTCAGCTTCCCTGGGAGCTGCTGATGGCTCAGGTTTCTATACTCTTTAGATCATTCTTCCCTCTAGTATCTTGCCAGCATTTTTGTGTGATCAGGGTTTAGGGCTAGAAGCCGGTGGGACTCTCGTCCTCAGGGGTTTAGCCCAAAGAAGGAATGAAGACTGTCTGGCTCATCAGAGGCGATGCTCTAATTCCCTCCTGACACCTGGGGGCTTGGAACTTTGCTCTCAGGGAGGCCATGACAGGTCTTTGTCCTGTTTCACCCTCATGCTGCGCCAACCGCAGCAAGGCTGCTGATGGCTCTGCTACTCAGCGACCAGCCAGAGCAGGGGCTCCCCGGGCTTCCTGGCAGGTTGAGGCTACAGCCCCTTCTTCTATCTTCGGGATTTGAAGCTAGAGCTCACGCTCTTCCTCCTGGTGAGCTGTGGATACCAAGTAACCAACAATATGGTGAGAGAATTTTACAACTCAAAAGAACTTCCCTAATTCTACCCTCTAAATAGATAGCATTTCTTTTCATTCACTCTAGATTTGAAATAGAGGTAGATCTTGTGCAAATGGAAAGAGCACCAAAAGACAGAGTGAAGGGTGAAGAAAGGGAAATGAAGGTACTATGTTTTGTACCCAGGATGAATACGGTCATCACATACTGAAAACATGGTCTAGTAAAGTAAAAATTAAAACCAAAATTCTCTTTCAATAATAATTAACCACACATACATTCATATCAAGAATTTTAATGACCTCAGAGAATATTACAAGTATGTTTTCATCTGATTTTGGAGACGTCAAAGCCCTTCCTACAGACATACTTTATCAGTCTGGACTTCATCTGCCACACCGTGGGATTTGTAAAAAGATAATTCAGTTTCTAATAAACATTTCTTGGATCCTTTTCTAGAATATGAAGCTCCACTCTGCCCTTGAATTTCTCCAGTGAACTCATCCTAAGTCTGGAGAGAATGGTGGCCTTTGCATGCCTGGATGTCAGTTCCCAGCTCCCATTTCTACTCAGCAAATGTCCCTGAGGTTTGAGCTTAATGGTTAAACACCAAAGGTCCTGATGCCCTGAGATTCCAGAGATGCCTGGTGAATTATGGGGATGCCTGGAGACTGACACACTGCACACAAAGGGCCTCTCTTCCCTAACACTCCTGCACTCTTGCTCCCACCACAGCCGGAAGTGGGGGCCTCACTCCAAACAGTGCACCTGGCCATAATCTTGTCCACTTCAGCTAATTGTGGGACCTGAGGTTGGGCACAGGGGAGGGGCAGAGACTCCTCCAGCTAATAATGAAGTATCAAACCACAAAGTGATTTCAGATGGCAGATTGTTCCATTGTGGAGCAGCCAACATCTTACATTAATTTTCAGTTGCAGGAAATAGAGCTCTCATACAAAGAAATACATTCCTAACAAGGCGCAGAAATTAATTTCCAGAATGTCCTTGATGTGAATGCAGGCAAAGACTTCTAAGTTATTTCAGAGTTTCAAACTTTTACAGATGTCTAAAAATTGCTCAACTTCTGGGCTTTTAAAAAGCATTAATGTTCTTAAAAGAAGAAAGGCCCCATTTTTTACATTAACAGAAGTTTTAATGATAGTTTCATATTTGTGGTTGTCTGTTTAATGTCTGTCTCATCAAGTATATTATTCATGTTATGTGGACGGAGATTTTGTCCATGTTTGGTCCCCACCAGACCCTCAGTGCTTAGCACAGAGTGTCTGTCTGACATGCACCAGGTGTTCAGTAAGTCATGCTGCTTGCATGAGTGAATGAAACCCCAAAGTTAAGGACAATTCTTTATGTGCTGGCAATAACTACACTGTTGGCAAATGATCAAAAATAGAGACACAAAAGGAAGGAGATTCATAAAATTTCATAAAAGTTACTGTCTGTAGAGTCTTATCTATGTTGAAATATTTCACAGAGAGTAACAATGATGATGATGATGATGATGATGGTGATGATCATGGTGATGATGATGATTAGCAGCAGCAGAACTAGTGTCAATTATCCTAATACATGAACTGGCAGTGACTTTGACTACAATGTATAGGTTTTGGGATTAGCTTTTTGTATGAATCATATTTTTTGTAGCTTCTCCATGGAGCATTTATTATTATTCCCACTTCACAGATGAAAAAAATGGAGGTTTAGAAACATGAATAAGTTTTCCAAGATCACATAATGAGAAAGTAGCAGAGCCAGGGCTCAACTTCAGTACATCTGTAGCTCATCTATCCTTTCCCCCCTTTCCCTTCCCTTCCCACAGCATATTGGTGGTAGACACTGTGGTCTCACTCTCCAAATATTTATTCCCCAGTAATTCTCTTTAACTTTCCCTTCCCACGAGACTAAGATTATTAGCAATTTGATTTCCCAACATCCTTTGCATCAAGGCTGACCATGTGATGCTACCTGGGATCTGAGGTCCTAGCTGGTAGCTCTCCACTGGTACTTGTTTCTCCTCCAGATTACTGGCCTTTAGGAGAAAAATGTTGATTCACCTAAACTATGGTATGAGTCAACCTGACAATTTGTTTCTCCACATCATTCACTCCAACTCACTCATTCTTTCATTCAGTCTTTCTAGGTTCTGTTAGGTGTCTTAGGGCTGTGTTTCCCACAGTGCCAACATGTTGGCAGTTGAAAGTGGCCTGATAGTTTTCAGAGGGAAAATGATGATCTAAGTTTATTCATATTTGTTCACAGGTCTGAAATGTAAAAGAACTGTTATGACAGTGATACATTTCAAAGACTGTTTTGCTAATGTTCATTTAATTCAATGAGAATGTTTCACCTTATTTGTGCACCACTATTGACCTTGGCTGAAGTGTCATTGCCTATCTTTTTAACAAGATTTCATTTTTATAATACTCATAGACAGATCAGTGGCTCACAAATGAGAATGCTCATGATGAAAATGTGTAGATATCACATCTCAAAATGATGTTCTAGATGTAAACAAGGATTAGCACTAGACAGAAAGGTGAACATGTTTGTTCTGGAACCACTGGCTGCATGAGGATGGGCTCATTTTGGATGGCCTCTTCTCTGATGAGACACTCATAGGAGGAATCAAAATGAATTTCTGAGGGCACATACATCATGAGTAAATTACTCCTAAGTAATTCTGATTTTGTACACCAGTGAAAGCACCTAAAACTTAGATCATAGTCCTTGCCAACACTGGAAAAATTATTTGTTTTGAGTAGGAACAAACCCAACATTTTCACTTAATTTTTTCATCTTTTCATTTTTTAAAACAATTATCTTTGTTGGTACATGATGAATACACATGATAATCGCATTCAGCTTTAAGAGTTTGTACCAGAATATGACATGACTTGATTCTCATTTTTTCCCTTTCCCCCCTCCCTGCATCCCCTTGCCCCTTATATACACAATCTTTGTTTTCTTCTTTATTATTACCACATTCATTTTCCTCTCATTATTTATCCTTACACTCTTTCCTTTTAAATATTTTTTACTTTGCAGTATAAACTATACATACTACAACTCATTTACAACTTCATATTCTCATATCAGAGTAAAGATATGATATTTACACATCTGTGACCTGTTTATTTCGCTTATGAGGACGTCCTCAAGGTACAACCATTTGGGTGTGAATGACTCAATCTTATCATTTTTAGTGGCAGAGTAATACTCCATTCTATAAAAGAACCACATCTTCTTTATCCGGTCTCCAGTTGATGGACATTTGAGTTGTTTCCAAGACTTAGCAATCACAAACTGAGCTGCTATAAACATAGGTGCACATATGTCGCTGTGAAATGACTCTTCTAATTCCTTTGTGTATATGCCTAGCAGAGCGATAACTTAAGCCCTTGATTCTCTGCGAAATGATGCTTACTGACAGAAACCTGGTGAAGTGAGGGAGTAATGGAGAGACAAAAGCTCAAATTCATAGTCCCTAAAGCATAACATTACCAAGTCACATGGTGGTTAAGATGACTCGAAACTGTGCTCAAATCACTGAAAAAAAATACTGTCCTCTGAAAGAAATCAGGCTGAGACCTTGCGACTCTCCTCCATCTTCTGGCACTTTGGAGCTTGTAGGCAGCAGCAGAGCGGAAAGAAGTTGTTGTGCTTTTTGGCTGGACCTGTTGATATGCAGAGGCAGGGGGCTTTTGGTCTGCAGACAGGACACACCCAAGATGATCCTTCCGTATCCTTGTGGGAGCTCCTGCCACTGAAGAGAACGTTCCAGTGAGTTCCTGATTCATGTGCAAGAGCCAGAGGTGCCCAGCACTGGTAGTGTATTGCTAAGCATACAGCACATGCACTGCCCTCCCAGAGAGCTGGCAGCAACGGCTCTAAGGAGCACTGTGGGCCTTGTCCTCAGGGGAGAGGCCATGTTTGTGCTGTCCACTCCTCTGTGTCATGGGGCATCCCTGCCATTTCTACCTTCTGCACTTGATTCAGGTCAAAATTGTGAAAATCCCAAGTCCAAGGTCCAAGCAACTGCAGCTAATGGGAGTGTATCTTTTCAAGCTCTTTCTTACTAACTGGGCAGTGAGCAGACATTCTGTTTTCTGGAACCAATGTCTGCCAGCTCTTGAGGAGGAATGTGCTCTTATAATTCTTTTTTCAAATGAAAGATGAGGAAAAAATTTTTCCATAAATCTAAAATACCCTTTAGAAAAATTTGCTTTAAGTGGTTTGCTCAAGTGCACTATCTCAACAATATATACTTCAGTTTCAAAATGCCGTGGCTTTTACAGTTGAGCAAGGATTAGGTAAGATATTGGGATTACTTAAGAAACCAAACTAGAACAAACACTTCCATTGCTAGGAATTTGACTCATCCAGTGCTCGATGACTTTCCTCACTTGTTGAAGAAACTTCTATATGATATATTGCTGGTCATACTTCAAAACCACATACAAGCGCTCCAGCACCCTGTGCAGAAACCATGTGAGAAGCAAAGGCAGCACAATGGCTCCACTGAGAATCACTGATAGACATCTTCCAAGTTGAAAATCCCCAGTTTTAGCATTGAAATAACATATGTCTATTCAGTAGACATTTAAAACTATTCGACGTTTACTGCCATCAACAAGCACCTTCCTCCCTGTTCAAAGATGTAACACATATGTGAAGAGACATACACATTTTCTTATTCTTTTTATTAACCAAAACTGATACTAGACCATGTATTTCTATCTGTGACTTGTTTTGCATCCCTCAAAAACACAGCATGGGTAACTCTCCAGTTCAATAGCTACACAAATTTATTGAGAACAATCTAGATTGTAATCTAAACAATCAAATCTAATTGTAAGTAAAATAATATAAAGTATATTAGCTGAATACAGAATGTGCCTCAAATGAAGAAGAATCAAAAATAAATTTTCACTAACATAACAAAATGCTGTTTTTTGTGGAATTCCCTGTGATACTCATTTAAAGGGTGAGCTGTCCCTTTTAAAATTATTCAAGCATATTGATTTACAATAAGCTGAAAATATTTTAAATGCACAATTGGATAAGTTTGGATCTATAAATATAAATGTATGAATCTGTCACTACAATCAAAATACTAGGCTTGTCTGTCGTCCATTAGATTTCTGTGCACCTGTCAGCTCTGTCCTGCTTGCACCGCCTTGGACCTCAATACCCGGAAACTGCTGATTAGTGTCTCTGTAGATTACTTTACATTTTCTAGATTTTGTATGGATGGAATCTTAGTATATTCTCTTTGTTAGTCTGGATTTTCTCAGGTCATTATTTTGCATTGGGTGTATCTCTTTATGTTAAGAAGTATTGTCTTTTTATGTGGTATGCAGATACCACATTGCTAAATACACTGTCTTGGTGAGGAGTGTTTGAGTTGGGTATTAGAGTGATGAATGGTGAGCATAGCTGCTGGGAACTGTTACCCAAAGCAGCATCACAATTGTGCATTTCCATTAGCAGTTTATGAAAAATCTGTCATGTTCCCATCAAAATTTGCTACAATTAGTGTTTAATCTTAACAGTTTAAATTGGCACCTCTACGTGTGTTCATTTGCCATCTCAACTTCTTTCAGGAAGTGCTAATTGAAAAAAATTTGTGCATTTTTAATGGATTATTTGGTTTTTGTATTGAGTTTTTAATAGTTCTTTAGATACTATGGATTTAAGGTCCTTACTAATTATGTGGTTAGACAGTACTTCTGAGACTGTGCCTTGTCTTTTTCTTAACAGAGTCTTTGAAAAGTTAGACATTCTTAATTTTGATAAAGTTCAGTTCATCTGTTTTTCTTTTAAAGCCCGAGCAACTGGGATATATAACAAATTTTCGCCTAATTCAAGGCCACAGTGATTTCTTTAATGTCATACTTTTGTACAGAACACAAGTTCTGGCTTCAAGTTTTCCTTATTTTCCTATCCTTCTCTCCTCTATGTTTCTTCCTCCTTTTATTACAGCTATCCTGACATTATATCTTTTTTTTTTTTAGGTTTTTTTGAGACAGGGTCTCGCTTTGTGGTTCAGGCTGGCCCTGAGCTCAGCCTCCAACTCACATCACAGCAATCCTCCTGCCTCTGCCTCCTGAGTGCTGGGATTACCAACGTGAGCCATCACACCCGGCACTGTGGTATGTGGTACTGATTGCTGCTGGACATGAGTCTCCACACCCAGTATTGTATGTGGTTACCGGGGATCGAACCTGGGTCCTTGAGCTTGCAAGACAGGCGCTGGAACCACTGAGCTAAATCCCCGGCCCCTGACATTATATCTTGAAAACACTATTTCTTTCTCCCCTGAATTATCTTCACGTCTTTTTCAAAAATCCCTTTTTGATGCACTGTGGTTGTTCTTCTTGACTCTGTTCTGTGTTATTGCTCTTCTCTTCCATCTGTGTCAACGCCGCAATGACTCGCCAGTCTTGACATCAGGTAGAGCCAGTCAGTCTTCAAAAGTTAGTTCACTTTTCTCAGATTTATCCCATATTCTAAGTTTTCTGCATTTCCATTAATAAATGTTTACCCAAAATAAACCTGAGGTTTTCTTGGTGAGATTTTTATTTAAGTTTTACTTCTTTCATAATTATTGGGCAATTTTTCTTGTGTAAACTTTGATAGCTTGTGCCTTTGAAATGATCTGTCCATGTGATTACCATTTCCAGTGGTTTTAATTCCATTACAAAGCAATGTTCATGTGGTGAGCTTTTTTTGTTCTAAGGTCTTTCTGGTGAGGAACTCTTTTGTCTTTTGTATGGGTGAAACAGTTTTTATTTCCTCTTCACACTGAAAGATATTTTCACCTAGTATAAAATGCTAAGTTAATAGTTTGGATTTTTTCTCAGTAGTTCAAACATATTTCTCCAATGTTTGTTTGAATTGTTCTAAATAAGGAATCTGCTGTCATTCTTGTAATTGTTCCTGTGAATGTTTTTATCCAGATGCTTAAAGTTTTTTTCTATCACTGATTTTGAGCAATTTCTACAATTTTATTCATGTTTGACATACTCAAATTTTTCAAAGCCTCTTAGATCTGTGGGTGTTCAGTTTTCAAGACATTGGAAAAACTAGCCATTATTTTCTGTGCCTTCCCTGTCCATATGATACTCTGACTATACATAAGTTTAGAATCTTGATGTCCCATGGTTTAGTTGTACTCTTTACATCTTTTTAAAGTCTTTTATAATCTCAAAGCTTCATTTTGAATGACTTTTATTACGTTATCTTCAAGTGTACAAATCTCTCCTTCTGTAGTTTGACTGTGTTGTTAATTAAAATATACAGATTTCTCTCAGTCACTGTAGATTTTACCTCTAGAAGCCCAATTTGGACCTCTTTATATTTTCATGTCTTCATTTATCATGCTTGATCTTTTCTCTAGCATAGAGATTTAGACACAGACATAGATATAATTAAAATACCGTAGTGTTCTTGTGTCTCTCTCAGTTCGTTTAGGTTTTAATTTATTGGTTTTAATTTATTAATTTCTCTCTTGTTCAACTTTTTTTTCCTGCTTCTTACATTATACCTGGTAGTTTTTAATTGGTTTTCACATATTGTAAAGCTTCACTTTTTGAATACTATATATTTTATTTTCCCCTAAATATTCTTTATCTTTTTATCTGCTTCAATTACTTGGAAATAGGTTGACCTTTGTAGATTCCGCTTTTATGATTTGTTGACATTATATCTTGAAAACACTATTTCAAGAACATCTATCCTAACATTCAGGGCTTCACAGTACTGAAGAAAACCCTTTTGAGGACCCTACTGAGTGACCCAAGCACTGTGAGGCCGTTTAGTCTGTCTTGTAGAATATTCCCAACCCTGAGTGAATATTGGTTACTGATCCTTCAAATACATTCTATCCCTGACCTTGAGTCCTTTCCTCACAAGTGTACATGGATGAGAACCCTGCTCAACCTTGGGAGGAGAAAGGCCTCAGTGTTTTTTTTTGTTTTTTTTTTTCTCTGTGCAGCTCTCTTTTCTCCAGGTATCCACCCTATGAGTTTAGACATACTTAGCCTTCCAGAATTCCAGCCCCATCTCCTCAAATCACGTCATCTTCCAGTACCTGCTTGGGTTTCCATCCCTGTATTATTACCTGGAAACTTTCAAGGAGATGAGTAAAGGGCTGACCTGTTGCATTGCTTTGTTTTCTCAACACTGTTCTAAATTGCTCGACTCCAGTGTATTAAAATAGTTTTCTCATATAATTTATTTTAGTTATTTCAGATCAGAAGGTAAAACTAGAGTTTTCTATTCCATTTTGGTTGGCTATTCAAGTTCAGAATTATTTTCTTAAAAATAACCTATAAAAGCCTTTCTGTTCATTGGTCCTGCATTTCTATTACCTGATCAGGAGATACCAACATGTCAGGAAGCTCAACCTTTGAACTAAAGCTTAGAGAATAAATAGACATTTGTCCAAAAATATGAGACATTCAATGGATACAACTAAGAAGTGAGTGGAGAGACAGTCATTCTCGGCAGAAATTACAAAGACAAAGTGCCCTGAGAAGCATGTCATATTAAGAAACTTCTGAAGGGGCCGGGGAGTTAGCTCAGTGGTTCCGGCGCCTGTCTGGCAAGCGCAAGGACCCGGGTTCGATTCCCCGGTAACCACATAACAATACTGGGTGTGGAGACCCACACCCAGCAGCAACCAGTATCACATACCACAGTGCCGGGCGTGGTGGCTCACGCCTGTAATCCCAGCACTCGGGAGGCTGAGGCAGGAGGATTGCTGTGATGTGAGTTGAAGGCTGAGCTCAGGGCCAGCCTGAACCACAAAGCGAGACCCTGTCTCCAAAAACCTAAAAAAAAAAAAAAGAAACTTCTGAAAAACTTCAAATGGTTCATTCCAGAGATTGAAAGTCCAGGTGAGTTCCTTGCTTGGGAAGCCATGTGGGAAGCCAGGGACACCTTGGTTGGACCCATCTCACTTTGTTCCACAACAGGAAAATGGGTGATCCAGGTTTGTTAAGCAACAAAGTACTTATTTTTATTCCCTGAAAAGAAAATTCTCTTCATACTGCATTAGAAAGAAATACAGGGCTTCTTGAAGAGTTTTGTAGGAATAATGGAGGTGGACATTTATATTAACTAGCATTTGGTATTTTGTTAGAAAATTTTCTGTGCAACACTTCGAAGCACTTGCTATTTCCAGACCTTATTGTCTTCCAGGCAGTTGCTGTTTCGCCTGTCTCCTGCTCTCCAATTGCTCTCTTTTATCCAGAGCTCGTGTCTCTTTAGTGCCACGTGCCTCCTGGGGCCCTTCCATCTCTTCCTTATTTTTAGGCAACATAATTTAGCTACTCATTCCTGGCATCCATTCTGAAGCTTGCATAACTCTACTGAATATTTAATACTGTCATTACATGATGGATAGAAACAAAAGCTTCTGCAGTTGCCAGAATCCCATTTCCCTAGGAAAAGAAAAAAGTTGTTTTTTCCTTTGTTATAAATGTGGTTGATAAACATGTGAACAACCACATGCTTGAGACTTGAGGAAGAGTTAAAAGGAGAAACATTGTGGCTGCTGTTCAAATTTGCTGGTCAAGAGACTAGATAACGTCTGACCCAGCAGCAAGTTTATTTTCATAACTCTCGCATAAGTAAACCTATAGTGTGATAATGGTTACATGCACACATGATGAAGAGGAGCAGAATGTGAAAGGAATAAAATACAAGAAAAAGCAAAAATGTTGCATGACTAGTAGAGGCAGAAGATAGACTCAGTGATGAATGTGAAATATTCCACTTAGACCTAGCTGGAGATTTCCACTAAGAATTACTCAGTGATCACTTCTCTGATCGTGCTGCAGTGTGAACTAATAAAATGTCATGGCTTACAACAAGAAATGTTTCTTTTTCTCCAGTATGAGTCAGCTGAGGGCTTAATATGGTCTGGTCACAGCTGGGCTTTACGTTTGGCTCCCAGGTGCAGGTGAGACTCACAGTTGCTCCTGACATCATATTCAGAGACCAGCAGCCACATCAAGTATTTGCCTTTTAGCTGGTGCCAGCAGGAGCACGGGAGCCCAGCCCCAGCCATGTGGCTCCCTCTCACCTTATTTCACAGCCTCTGATAGTCTGAGTGGAATATGGCCACAGCAAGCCACATGGCAAAGCCCAGTATCGAAGTGCTGAGAAAATGACCTTCACCTACCCTCATGGGAGGTCCTAGAGTAAGGATACGCACAGTAGATCACTCTTTATCTGAGAGGCAGAGCCAGGAGGAAATCACTCAGGGACCTGGGAACAGGCACTTGGAAAGATGGAACTGGAACTCCAACATGGGGAGTCCACATTCGACAGTGGAAACTGCTGATGTACTTTGACAGCCGACAGAAAAGAATGGGCATTGGCCACTGTGGCTAACACTGGAGACAGACTGTGCTGTTAGAAACGGGCACATGGAATAAAGAGAAGAGGGACAATTCGGAGGCTGGCATTAGAAGTGTTGTCAGAAGTCTTCTTTCAAACAACCAAAACTCTTACCAAAATTCTTAATACCTGTAGCCATAGGAATTTCATGATTTCCACTCTGTTCTTGACCTTCTTCTTCCTTCTTTAGTGATGTGGGAGAACTAAATTCTCTGCTAAAGTTTCTGACTCCATTTTCTTGGTTCTTCTTAGAACTGAAACAAGTACAATCAGGATGAGAATAGTGTTGATTTCAGTTCTCTCTTAAGCCCTGACAGCATCCACAAGGGTGGGTTGTTTCTTTCTCCACAGTCCCTTCTATATACAATCGCACAGCTGAATTTAGCACATGCTTACCACGAAGGATCTTAAGAATGTCTTATTGAACACATTGCAGGAGCAATCTCTCGGAACGATGCAAGCTTATTTTCAGTGACTCATCGCTTCAGGAGCACTTGGAGGACCTGACCACAGCTGTGCAGAAACTTCCATAATAAAACCATAATGCCACTGCACAAAGCGCCTTTTTTAGGTTTGGGGTTTCACTGCAATTGGGAACATTGGATGAATTTCTCTGAGGCTTGGCTTGACAAGTGCCCAATCTCAAATCTGGAATAAAGATCTGGATTGAAAATATACTGTGAGTTCAGTGCTCAGGGGAGGCATTGTTTGCGTGCAGTCAACTCTGCTGGAAATTATTTGTGGAAAGACCTCCTTTTCCTCCTTCAACTTGTACTAAGAAGAGAGAGCAATGGCTCTGAACATCATTCAGTACCTGCCACTTTCCTTCTCAAGAGGAGCCTGAACCTTCTGATGCGGTGTCTCAGCCCTTAGTTTATTATCTCTGCTTTTCACTGTTTGGACCAAGGCTGCTACACATAATATTTAGGGATCGCCGGAAACTAATCCCAGCTTCTCCTGTGTCATTACTCTCCTTCCTCTCCTCAGCTTTGACTTTCCAGTCTTACCTTCTCTCCCCCTCTACCCCTGGACCACACTTTTCCTTTCACTTTTCCTACTATATTTATTTTGAGATCACATCGACCCATCATCACATGTCAAAATGGAGCCAGTCAATACTGGATCGAGTGTCTTCCTAAAGTGCTTTCAGAACCAACTGTTAGAATTCACCACTTTGCCTGAAATTACCTGTTTTCTCCTCTGTCTCCCATGACATCAGCCTCTGGAATGTACAAAACTCATATCGTTCCCACCATGACCTCAGCTCCTGGTGGGTGCAGGCACATGTGCCCGGGGAGACCTCACAGTGTTTGTTGAATGAAAGCCTGAATGAGCGGGAACCTATCTTTAGGGGATGTTTATCTATTATGAGACTGGTTCCCAGAACATCAAAAATTTTGTACCCAAAAATTTAGTTCTGAACTGGATATCAGATGAAACGTGATGCAGAGACAGTGTTTAATCCATCCTTTGAAGACTTTCATGGGGCAGGTGTGGAAATGAGCGCAGAAGGAACAGAATAAATGTGTACAAAGAGGAAGCCTTATTTATGGGCTGTTCTGTATGTATAAACTAAATTGCACTTTTCTAGGCTGGTCAGGTGGATGATAGGAACTGAACTTGACATAGAAGTGGGATCAAGGAATTCCTTGCTGCTACATGATGTCTCACAGCAGGGTCTGGAACACACCGGTGCTCAATAACTATTCTGTTTTAATTCTTTGTCTAAGGAGTGGTGTGGCAAAATTAGCAACCCTGGAGCCTGAAGTCATGTAATACTGTGCAGGGTGTAAACAGTTATTGACACCTTTCAGATAGCAGTTCCATTCCGCCAACTGCCCTCCTCTCACTCGGATTTACCAAGATTCTAGGCCTTATTTAGTCATAGTAAGACCACAGGACTGAGCGCAGCACTGGTGCATTCATTCAGCAGGAGGTGTGGTGATGGCACTCCATGGGGTTCTCTGTGTGAAGACCCTTCAAACTCCCCTCTAGCAGGAAGCTCTCCTGGATGTGTGCAGTTCAGGGGAGAGTGATTTATCTCTTACCCAGAACCCAAAACAGTATCTGTCTCAGAAAGTAGAGAATAAATATTTGTTGAATGCATGAATGAGCTGCTCAGTCAGAAAGAGCCATTTATCTTCGGTCTTTCTCACTTGTCCTTGTTTCTTGTTGGACAACATGGAATGATGTTGGTAAATTCAGCATAATTATGACCCAGCTTCCAGGGACTCTGGAACTTGACTGCTCAGTTTATTTTTTTTCCAGAATGTGAGAGCTATAGAGAGCCTGTAATTATAAAATTGGAGGCCTCATGCCACTTCTCCACCCAGGTGATCATCTCTCCACAGACAGATGTGGAAACTGTGCACACCCATGTTTTAATTCCACCCAACGTTTTGCTTCAGGGTGTGGTACGTGGTGTTGAAGCCACAAACCATGGCTTCTGAGAAGTGCTGTTGGAGAGGGAAGGCTCTGGAAACTTGGATAGGGACTAGAATAAACTCTGATGGAAGACAGCAATGCCCAGGGGCTGAAGCCCAGCTTCAGACATTAAGCACTTCTGCGTGCCAGGCACTGCTGGCTGGAATTGCATGGAGGGTGGTTTCTGTGTCCCAAAGGGGTGAGAGAATAGAGTGACTGTATCATAGGTCAGGCGACAGCCCTCCTCCCATTTCCACAGAACATCTGGGATATGTGACTTCATGTTCTGTATGCTTAGATGCCTCAAGGGGTCATATGTCTTCCTGCATAAGCTGGAGAGTCCAGAGATGTATCTCACAGTATTGGACACACCTCAATGACAGGATCTTTATGAAAAGATGCCCACGGTACCTTGTAAAAATGACCAAGTAATCTTGTAGGACTTAGGATAGGTGTCAGAAAACTACACCTACCTCTGGACACTCTGAGTCACTTTCTTCACCTCTGGAACAAAATACCCAATGCTAGCAACTTCAGAGGTTTATTTTGGCTTGCAGTTTGTAGAGGTTTCAGTCATAGTCAGTTGGCTCCAAGGCAGGATGGCATGGCAGAGAGGCCTGGTGGTGAGAAAGCTGCTCACGGCGTGGCAGACAAAGGGAGAGGCTGAAGAAGGACATGAACTCTCACATGTCCCACCCAGTGACCCACCTCTTCCAGGGAGACCTGCCTCTAATAGCAACTCTGTGACAAGTGCCTGTTAGCTGATCACTTGCCAAAAGCCCTGCCTGTGAGTGCAGGCATCTCTGTGGGACCTAGATATACACGGAAGAGGACTTCCCAAGGCAGAATGGTGGGATACGTGCATGTGACGCGAGGGGCATATGTTTAACACACACATCTTTCACTGTAGTACATTTTTAATAATGTGAACATTAACTGTGTATTTTGGCCATCCTATGTATATGTGTCTACACATTTTTTTCTCTAATGCAGCCTTAACTGCTTGTGTAAAGTTACTTAAATGTGACAGTCATGTGGTGACCACCATGGATGCTCTGGCCCCTCCGCTTGCTGGACAGGTGATCTTACTTTTCAGCTTCTCTATCAGAGGAATTCAAATACCTCTGGGCTCAAGGGTTTACTAATGACTGTTTCCTCCAGTTAAAACTTTGAGCAAGTGTTTAAAGTCTAATCTTGCTCACTAGAGATAAAGCCCATAAATGCTTTCGATGTGCTGCACATATTTTAAAATGGGGGAAAGGATCTAAGGGGCTGGGAGCAAGGCTGCCACTGAACCTAAATGCTTCACCACAGGATACTGATTAAGTTTATTATAAAATTACTATCTTGTGGAATATGATGGAGTCTGAAGAAAAAAGTTTACTGGAGGATTCTAAATGGTCCTGAAAGTTCTGTATGCTATTTTAAAGGAAGGAATAAAAGCAAGTCACCACACAAATATATTATTTATTGAGTACTGTTCTAGGCTGTGGGGACTCAGCAGTGAGCAAACAAATTATACGGCTTCATGGAGCTGAAATAGCTATGGGAAACCCTGATGACCTACAACAGAGACAGGATACCAAGTAGCAGTGCTTTGTAGGAGGTTAAGGCCATGCCAGGCAGAGAAGAACAGCAAGAAGCAGTTGTTTGGGCTGATGTGGTCAGAAAGGCCTCTTGGAGGTGGTAAGCTTTGATTAAAGTGAACATGGTAGTCACTGGATGGGGGAGTGTCCCAAGAACCCCCACTAAGGAGAGAACTTCCGGGGCAGAGGTCATGAGGCCGGAAAGGTCTGGAGAGTTGGGAGAATCCCAAGTCTCCTGTAACTAGAATGGAAGGAAACAAAGGCTGGCATGCTGCAAACAACATGGCTTGAGTTCTATGGAAGTAAAATGCACATGCGAAGAAGAAAAAGAGAAAGGAGGATATAGCAGGGCTCTGTCATTGTGGGTCATCTGTATTCCCTTCCGTTTGGTTATCTGTAACATCCTACATTTTCTGTACCATGTGTGTATTACTTGAGAAAGAAGCAGCACAAACTGACATGGGACTTTCCCTGGCTCCCTGCCCCTGGAACTGGTGTTTGGACAGGTTCCTGGCTGTGCCTCCCTCAGTAAACAGAGAGGAGGACCCTGTCCAAGCAGAAGGAAGTGTTTTCTCAGATGCACTAGATAACCGCAGCCCTGATTTATAGTTATCATTGGAGGTGATAATGTCCCTTCTCCCTGTCCCTGCATGAGTCTCCGGAGGCCTCATTGGCAACAGAGATGAGAACAGATGTTTCACCTAATAAATAGCCTTTGTGGCCAGGGACTGGCCAGTTCTGAGCTTCTCTGGGCTTCAGCAGCTGTATATGACCCCTGTGGGTGGTTGTCATTAATCAAACATGCTCCTTGATTACTGTTTGCTTTGTCATCCCATCTACTAGATAAGCTGGGACCCATGGAGCACGGTCACAGGGCTTTCCCTGAACTCTCACCTCGGCCTTGACTTCCCATCCTTCCCTAAACACACACACGTTGGAATCTAGGGCCTCACTGATGTGGACTTCAAACACCTCTTGGCTAAACCCTTCCCTCATTTACACCAAGTCCCTGGCAGATTCCAAGGGGTTCCCATTTCCCAGACTTCAGTCCCTGAAGAGACTGCCTCTGCTTTGATCTCTCTTTGACAGCAGTGGCTGTGCATGGCCCAGGGTTCCATCCCGTGGTAGAAGTGCAAACACAGACTTCCTGTGTGGGAAGGGCAGGGAGGAAGGAGCTCTGGAATGGAGGCGTCATTCGCCTCTCCTGAGTGTGCCCCTTCCATGGAGGTCGCGCGATGGTTATCAGCCTGTAAGGTGCAGGTATTCTGTCTGCCAGGGTTCTGGTGGAGTTCATTAGTGGATGAACGGAATGCAGTGTTGTTAGAACAGTCTTCTTATAGCCCAAGCAATAGCCACAGGCAGGAGGTGCATTCTCCACATGCCTAGGGGCCGCATTCAGAACACATGCAGGGCATTTCCCTAAGAACTAAAACTTTGCAAGGTTTATATTTTGATCTCAATTCTGAAGTTCCTAATTAGCCCATAAAGAAAGGAATTAAACCCATAGTCAAGTGGGCCTGACCAGGTCAGACAGATTTGGAAGCTTACTTCCTTGAGAACTCTTCGATGCTTTTTACACGTAACATAATTAATGGCAGTGTATTCGTTTAACTCAGCCCTTTTTACAAGAGGATTGTATTAGGCAGAGGACAGGTGGATCTTCAGAGGAAAACTAATGAGTACCTTTTTTCTAACTTTTGGTCTTTAGTTTTTGTGAATTTTTAACAAGAGAAAGAAGAGTTGGGTTTTCTCAACAGGCCTCTCCATCATAGAGTAGTTTCTTAGTCAGGTTTGGGTCTTCTGGAACTGCGGACAAGGTGAGAAGTTTGAAATAGAATGGAAAAGTTCTTAAGAGGGTCCTTGCTTCCCGTCAGCCTGTATTTCTATCACTGGGTGATTCTGGGCCATTTCCTGTTATTATTACACTTATTGTTGTCAGAGGAAGTCAATTCATGTTAGTATTAGCCTGAGCAAAACATAATTAGGAAGAGAATCTGCTACCCAAAAGGAAGCATGATGTGTTGCTTCATGTTTCCAGCACAAGATGCAGATAAACAGAGCAAAAAAGGCCAAAATGTCATCCTCACCCTCCCCCACACTGGTATAACGTGCGTGCACATGCGCACATGCTCACACACGGAGGAACCCTTTCTCCACATGCCCGAAAGAGCCTATGAAAATTCAGGCACTCCAAAAAAAAGCAGCTTGAAAATGAGATGGTTAACTGGGCTTTTCCCTATTTTTGCTTTTATTTTGGAAGAGGAGAGAAAAGTATCTGGTATCTTCTCTCAGGGTGCATTTTGCCCAACTCCACCAGCAGTCCTAGAGACAGGACTGTTATCACCCCGTTCCCCAGTTCTACAGGGGAGGAAATCAAGGTGTAGAGAAGCCATGAGACATACCCAAAGTTAAAGATGAGGAGAAAGATTTATTTTACATGTAGGTCAACTTGCTAGTATGTAAGCTAAAAATTCTAACCACAATCCTAATGTGCTTCGTGTCACTTCTTCAAGGCTCCCTGTTCTCATTCGTGGATTAGAGATAGTGTCTGTTCTTGCCCTTGTCTCCCCGTGTATTTTATCCTCACATGGCATCCAGAAAGATTGTGCCAATTAGGATTAGGCTCAGCTGCCAGAAACAGAGATACAAACGAATTCCGCAGGAGCCTTAATGGGCTTTGTGAATGTGCCCTGAAGTCCTTGGGGGGCCTAAGCTTTTATTAAGGTCACCAGTATCTCATCAGAGAAATCCTTGTCCTCATGGAACAAAACGGTGTGGAAAACTTCAGCCATCAAATCCACATTCCAGGCTGAGGATGAAAGACAAAACTAAGAAGAAAAAGATCAAAAGCTGCAAACTGTTCTGGGATGATTTGTTGAAATGCTCGTCACCACTTGCTCTTTGTCCATTGCCTGGATTTAGCCACATAGATTATAGATGCAGTGTGTACCAGCAGGAGAGGTGGGGGTGCACGGGTTCTATTCTGTGAGGCCATGTGTCTGGCAAAAAATGTGGATTTTCTGTGACTAGGCAGGAGGAAGTTAGTCCTGGAGGCAGACTTGTGTCTGCCAAAGCAACCCCTCCAGTCATAAGTCAGGTCCTGTTTCCGAGTGGCACGCACGGGCATCAGCTCACTCCTCCCAGCTCCAAACCTGAGCTGGAGCCCTGCCCGGAGCACCAGGTGCCCTCCACTGGCTCAACACTTTTCCTGCTCTGCTCAGTCCCATTTGTTCAATGTCTTTTTCTCCTGTTGGATCAGAAGCACAGGGAGATCCAAAATCCTGTTTTACTTGCTGTTTGCCAGTGAGCATTGTACTGTGGAACTTCACACAGTGCCGGGCACGCCCGGGCATCTGATTGGCAAGAGTTGAATACACAAATGACAGTTTGAGTAAATTCCTGCTTTGTCTGTCTCGAGGGAGAATGAGTCAACATATCCAATGTAAAGGGCTTGAAAAACTGGGAGAGTCAAACATCAACAATTATCCCGCTGTTCTCCAAGGTCCTCTATCTGTCGAGCTGCTCTGCGCAGGGACAAAGACAATGCTTTTGGCTGTGGTTGTTTGGGGGAGGCACTGTGAGACAGAATTTCTAGTCCTTTCTCCCCAAGCACCAGAGCTATTTGCTGTCAATCCATTTCTGCCCCGGCTCTGGTTCTGAGAAAACCTGTCTTTGTGGCCTTAAGTCAGGCCACAGTGGGATGGTTTACGTCAGTGTGGTGGTTTACAACACCTCAGTCGCAGGGATTGAGTCCGAGACCATCAGGCTGAGTTCGGGTCTTCTTTCCTTCCCTTTGTCCACCATGGTGGGGGATGCTTGTCATGCTGTGCTCTGCCAAGGTGAGCGAGGAGACCAGATGGTCAGAGGAAAGGGATTTGGGTCCAGGTTCAGGAGGAGAGAAACTGGGGGCAGAGCTCCTGTACGGTTTTTGTTCTAAATCAGAACATTCAGTAGCAGGTCCCTTACTGACTGCTAGGCGCTGTGGCTTGCGAGGCAGGGCTGCCTGCTGTGCTAATCTCCTGGGGTTTTCTGCCCAAACTTCAAGACTTCCAACTGATTGTGCTGTGCTGGAGCTTGAATTACATGAAGTTTTTAGTTTCCAGAAACAGCGAGCCCTGATTCATACCCAACAGGCAATGAGAAAAATGAAATCGGGTGAAAAAGAAGTTAATTTGGGTTTAGCAGACAATTTTAGGGATTTTAGGGAGAAAGAAAACAAAATGCATATTTGGGTAAGAAAAGAGGGAAGAGAAATGGAGCCATGAAGAAGAAGCACTTTGAAGAAGCACTGAGCTCCCGGCTGTGCCAGCGGGTAAGGGCATGTGTACATACAGCAGTCATGAGCACGTGCAGAAGTCGGGGAAAAGAAGTCGGGAGCACAGGGGCAGTGTCCAGGTAGGATGCCAGTGTGTGAGATGGGGATGGCAGCAGAGACCCGAGGAGGCCGCACTGAGAGGGAGGAGCTGGGGGCCCCAGGGAATGGCTGCTCGTCTGCTCTGACCCTGTCTCTGACCCCAGTGACATGAGCGTGGGCAGCCTACAGGGAGAGGCCCAGAGCTGTCCCACCTCACCAGCCTGAGCTTTTTGAGCTGCATCAGATTGTCTGGCCCGGGCTGGGGATTCAGTCACAGTATGGCTGGGAAGCACTAGGCGCTATGTCCCTTCCCTGTCGCCTCTTGCCTGGGAGCACTCTAACTTCGAGTCCTCGATGTGGCAAGAGAAGAGGATGTGGCTGGAGGGTGGACAGTTTTGTGCAGGTCCCTCAGCAGGTGAGCTGCGAAGGGCCTCAGGTCCCAGCTGGCTGCTTTTCTGACATGCGTGGTGGGCGTCAGTTACAACTCTGGCGGCTTCTACTTTGAGAAGGGAGACAGGACAGAGGCAGAGAAGTACACAGCTGCTCCCAGAGCGGACACTTCTGGGGATATGCAGACACACTCAGGTCCGAAGGGTGTCGCAGGAGGCTTTGGAAATAAATCCCTGGGGACTGGGAAGGCTGGGAACAGAGACTTCCTCAGACGGGAGGAGCCTTGTAAGTATTTGGGCTTCAGAGAAGGGATTTTCGATCCAGAAGAGCAGTTGTTGTTAGCAAATACGTGAAACAGCCTGAGGAAATTTTCCTGAGTGACTTTTTGGCTGGTAATGAGACCATTTCAGATTCATTGTAACTGGGATCTAGATGAGGAAATACCTAGAAAAAATGTCCCTGTTTTCTTTGGGTTTCTTTCTCATAACTTTCTCATTAAACTGTGAATGGCAAGGTCTCATTAAATGCCATCTAAGTTTGGGAATCCCCCTGAAAACCTGGGGTACTGAGTAGGTGGAGAAAATAGTAGCCCCTTGTCCTTTATCCTAGCGCTGCCATTATCTGTATTCTTGGGATCAGAGGTTCTATTTCCGGTCTGAAATGACGAGAAAAAGCTAATATGAGATATTTGTGTTGAAGAGCAGTGAGACCCTGTGATCACCAGGATCTAGAATTATGTGAAATCAGAAATGTGAAACAATTCTGGAAACAAAACTGGACAACCTATTCTCCAATCCTACTGTACGCTCTTGTTTGTAAAAAAATAAAATTATTTTATGAGGTTAAAATAACAAAAATTATAGGGCTGGGGAGTTAGCTCAGTGGTTCCGGCGCCTGTCTTGCAAGTGCAAGGGCCCGGGTTCCATTCCCCGGTAACCACATAACAATACTGGGTGTGGAGACCCACACCCAGTAGCAACCAGTACCACATACCACAGTGCCGGGCGTGGTGGCTCATGCCTGTAATCCCAGCACTCGGGAGGCAGAGGCAGGAGGATTGTGATGTGAGTTGGAGGCTGAGCTCAGGGTCAGCCTGAACCACAAAGCGAGACCCTGTCTCAAAAAAACCTTAAAAAAAAAATTATAGTTTGATAAAACATTGAACACTTAGCTCAAGATCAAAATTGGGAGGGTAAGTGGAAAGTTTGTATTGGCTGAGCTTTAACCTATATATACATCAAGAGAAATCAGCAGAGAACTTAATCTAAACATGTGCTGTGCTTAGTTTCCACGGGGCTTGTGTTACCAAGATTGGAATTGTGGTAGAGTTCACTAGCGAGAAAGCACACTCAAAAACTGCTGCCCTCTGCCCTCTTAGACCTTGTGTGCTTTCCCAATGCCTACTGCTGAGGCCCAGCATTCTGTAATGAAGACTTCTGAGGAGAGATTGAAGATTTAACTATGAGGGTTGAAGAGTGCGACGCCTTCACTTTGCCTGTGTTTCAGGAACTATTGTGAAACATCTTCCTCTTATTACTGACACTACCACAAACGTGGATGTTCTTTGGTTGTGTTTTCCTGGATAACAAGAAGTTGCTAAAATTGCAAGAAATTCTAAAGTCACCCCAAACCAGTGAAAAACAGGAGTCTTTGCCTCCAGTCACCAGCGTGTCCTCATGTATTTCTTTAGCAGATGCTCTGGTGTTCTTCTGTGTCCCTTGTCTCTTGCCTTTGGATGTCCCCAGCAGACTTTTCCTACCAGGATCTGGCTGTCTTTACCCGGCGGATTTCTCCAGAGCCACTCTTGCTGGCTTGCCATCAGTCATGGGGCTGAGAACATGGGGCTTTCTGGGAGCTGGGCCCCAGGGACAGAGGAGAAGCTCCTTATTAAAGCTCCTGGTTCCCTCCCAGGTCATGGTCCAGCATTCTCTTGGGGCTCTGCTCAGGGGCTCTTGGCATTGACTGATCTGATTGGTTGCCTCCCTTTCCTTATATTCATCCCATTTCCTCTTGTGAACCACCTTCATGCATGCTCACCTTGCTGTCTGCTTCTGGGGAGCCCAAACTATGGAAGCCCCCCAGCTATGCCCCAGGCCTTGAGCCAGGGATTCATGGTCTAAGGTACCATTACATTGTCTGCAAAGGCGACAGGCTGGCGGGGAGATATTTGGTGGGAGTTTGACCATCTAGCCTAACAACTTACCTCATAGAATTAGTGTGAGGTTTAAGCTTGTAAAACTCTTAAAATAGTACCTGGCATACAGTAGCAGCTAGGTAATTATTAGTTACTATATTTATTATTCTAATGAATTAAGGCACTGAGTGTTTAGCAATTCCTTGTTAAAATATCAATTCTAAGCAGCAGGAGCGCATTCCGCTCTGATGGAGGAAGGGGGCTGTTGTTGCTTGACCTTCAGATGAAGGTAAGATAAGGTTTTCAGATGACAGGAGGAGCAAAATGGTGATTGGCAGGAGGAGCAGAGCTATGAAATAGTCCAGTGGGGCCTCCTGGTCAACCAGGACTGTTCTGGGCCTGCAGAAGCCTAAGAAGAAGGATGCATACTAAAGCAGGTGCATCCAGACTTCTTTGAGTTGAAAGCCCTCCAGAGAAGAGTGGAAATGTGGAGGGTAACACTCATTAAATTACTCAATTATAATATTAATGCATTTGTTCAACACATTTTTATTTAAATTGGAGTTTCAAAGGTCATAGAGAATTCTGAGTAAGAGAACACGTGGTTATAAACCAATGATGTAATATGTAATATTGTAATTGCTTTGGAGAAAGATGTGTATAGATCAGAAATGCTAATGGCTCTTTCTCCCCTGGGAGCCAGGAGAGAGAGGACAGGGAGAAGGGGCAGCTAGGTGGAATTTTTTCAGGCAACTGACTTTAGAGCCCATGCTCTCTTCACTTTACCCCATTTCTCTCCTTAACATGTAGATCTAGATGTCCCTGTGGGCCCTGCTGGTCTCGGGCAGGGCTTTGGAAGATGATTGAATGGTATGCATGATGTAGGAGGTAGGGTCTGGTGGGAAGAGAAGGGTCACTAGCCAGTGGCCTTCAAGGGTTCATCTCCCCATCTGCTGTTTCCTTCTCTCTCCTTTCTAATTGCCATGATGTGAACAGTTTTCCTCCATCCAGGCCCTTATCCCATGAAAGTTCTGATTTAAGCTGGATGAATATGGACTGAAATATCTAAATACTGTGAGCCAAAATAAACCTTCCCTGCCCAAGTTGTAGATGTGGGGCATTGTGTCTGTTGCCAAGGAAAGTGACTAAGATAGATTGTAGTACCAGAGGAATGGAGTTATTGTTGTACCCACTTGACCATGTGGTCCTGAAGCCCTTGGAAGTGATTCCCAGGAGGAGTTTGGAAAGGTTTGCTGATGTTGGCTACAGAAGTCCTAGAATGCTATAGGCTACACTTGATGAAAGATTCAGGTCAGACCTCAAAAGATCAGAATAGTGATAAAAAAGATAGATGGTAAAGTTAGATTCAGGATATTTCACTACAAAACAAAGACTCTATTGGCAGTTGGATTCCAGGCCATGTGGGCTGTGCTCAGACAGAAAAATTTCTCTACATTTTGCTCAAGTCCTGACACTAAGATTAAAGGTGATGAATTAATTCAACTGGTGAAGGAATTTTTAGGGCAGCCATGTACTGAAGTTGTGGTATGGGTACTTTTGGAAACTTTTATCCAGATCTACTTTGAGAAGTAGGATCAAAAAGCCAGAGCTGAATAATGTGAACTATTTTTGCTGGTGGTTAGAAAGAAAACACCTATAAATTTTGGACCTCATAGAAGTGGGACCTGTAAAGTTTAGGTCAAAAGAGAGTTTTGGCTGTTAAAAAGATTCACATTAGACAGAGGCAAATACTTTACATAAGGACAGTAGGACAATAGGGAGGATGTCTCGAAGATCCAATCCTCCTCAGGCTCAAGGTTCCAAAAGCAGAAGACGTTGCTTTAAGAAAATAGCCAAAAGGAGCCAAAAATCCTCAATGGAGAAAAGATAGCCTCTTTAACAAATGCTCCTGGAAAAATTGGGCTTTAACTTGCCAAAAATTAAAGTTAGACCTATTGCTTTCATCCTGTACCAAGCTAAAATCTAAGTGGATAAGAGACCTAATATTAAACCAGACACACTTAACCTGCTGCAAAAAAGGTTGGGTAAAACTCTTGAAGACATTGGTTTAAGGAAAGACTTCTTGAACAAAACTTCTATAGCATGAGAATTGGCAGAAGAAATCAACAAATGGGATCTCATTCTATTAAAATGCTTCTGCACAGCAAAGGAAACCACCAATAGAGTGAAAACGCAACCAACAATATGGGAAAGAATCTTTACCAGCTGTTTCTCAAAGGGCTGCTATCTAGTATATATAAAGAGCTTTAAAAAAAAATCAGCCCACCCAAATTTAAAGACCTAATATAAAAATGGGCATCTGAAATAACAGATACCTTTCAGAGGAAAAAGAGCAGCTAAGAAGTATATGAAGAAATGCTCAATATCATTGTTCATTCGAGAGATGCAGATGAAAACAACACTAAGATTTCTTCTCACTCAACAAAGAATGGCTGCTATTTCAGAATTATCCAGCAACAAATGTTGGCGAGGCGGTGGAGAAAAAAGAACACTTCTCTACTGTTGGTAGGACTGGAGACTCACACAGTCTCTGTGGAAATCAGTGTGGAGATTCCTCAAAAAGCTAGGATTGGAGGTCCCATTTGACCCAGCCATTGCTCTGCTAGGTATATACACAAAAGAATTAAAAGATTCATATTACAGCGACATATGTGCACCCATGTTTATAGCAGCTCTGTTTGTGATTGCTAAATCTTGGAAACAACCAAAATGTACATCAACTGGAGACTGAATAAAGAAAATGTGGGGGGCCAGGGAGTTATCTCAGTGGTTCCAGCGCTTATCTTGCAAGTGCAAGGGCCCAGGTTGATTCACAGGTAACCATATACAATACTGGGCGTGGAGACTCATGCGGAGCAGCAATCAGCACCATATACCACAGTGCTGGGCGTGGTGGCTCACGCCTATAATCCCAGCACTCAGGGAGGCAGAGGCAGGAGGATTGCTGTGATGTGAGTTGGAGGCTGAGCTCAGGGCCAGCCTGAAC